>CAUYTI010138001.1:0-31167 GCA_963575145.1 Galago senegalensis
TGCCTCCTTCCATCTGATCAGATTCTCATTTTGAGGTGTGGCTACTTTCGTCTTAGATCTTACTCATTGATGCCTTGATTTTATTTTAAAAATCGTGTGTGTACTTCTTTTGATTAAAGTGTTCCAAAAGTTGTCTTGAAATTTTTCACTTAACTGCTTGGTTTCAAAGATCTTAAGTGAAAAGTTGCCTCCTGGTCACTGTCAAGTTTGCAGAACGGGAAGCGGAGTTCGTAATGCTTCTGTCAAACTTTCATCAGTGCAGTACTGTACCCTTGTCTGCTCCTTAGTAGTCATCTAAGGAATTGGAATTTCCTGCGTGATGCACTTTACTAGTTGTAAAATAGACTACCAAGGGGAAAAGTTCTTTCTCATTTATTGTGAAAAATGCTCTAGGTCTTCATAATTTTCATTTTCATTAATTTTAGCCAGTTTTAGTATTGTCAGTGCAATCTGATTTTCACAATCCTTTATTTTTTGCAGTAACAGTTGGAATGGGTAAGGACTTGGGTAAAGAAAGAGGAATGATGTTATACTTATCCTTAGAAACAGAAGCGATCTGCAAGGCAGATTAAACCCAGCCTCTTACACAGCTCCACGGCATGTGTTTCTCTTCCCAGTAATTTTTCACATATATCATCTACTCGGACTTCTGCCCCCTTTTAATGTCTATAAATGTTTCAGTCCAATTTTTAAGTATTGAGTCTACTGATCTATAGGTTTTAACTTACAAGCTATTCCTTCTTTATTTATACAATATCTACACACTTGTCCCCAGTGCCACAGTGGTGGGGCGTTTTTCTTCAGCTGTGTGTGTCTTGATTACATGTCTGTTTCTCTTAAGTTCCACTGAGTTTCTTCAATTTCTTTACCTGAGCTGATAGTTCTCTTCATCTTCAGAAAGATCTCATCTCTTGCATTCCTAAAAGCAACTCAACAGGGACCTCATATATAATCAGTCAGGTAAAAGAAAGGCTGATGCACTTCTGAGAGAATGGGAAGAGATGGGTCATGTGTCGGTTGGGTGGGTTGAGGACCAAGTCTAGGGGATGTGGCTGTTCATAGGGTTATTTTTGTGTGATGTAAAAGATTTAAAAAGAATGGCCCTTTACATCTAAAGACCTCAGCTTCCTTATAAACATTAGGTAGTATATTAGTATCTTACTAGGCCTCAGCTTCCAACCATACTCCCTTATATTTTCAAGTGTGGTAACACTGTAGCACAACAGAGCCACCAGATTTCAGTCCTGCTACCCAGGACCTTGTTCTGGCAGCTCTGCAGCGTTTTTTCTTGTTTGATTGCTACACCCTCACAAGGAGCACATGGAAGGGTTGACTATGGAAAAGACAGTGTAGAAAAATCTCTGACATTCTTCCTTTTACAAGTCTTTTTCATAAGGAAAGATTCATTTGTGTTTTAATGACCTAATTGGTATTCCTTTACTGACATAATTTTTAGCTTACTCATCCCCATCTGACCTGAATATAATCTCTTTGTTTTCTTTATAAGAATTTGTCTTTGCTTCTAAAGCAACCACAAGAAGACTTTCAGGAACATTTTGCATTCTCACAATTTACCAAGTGCTTTTCCTTTTCATCAGCTATTCAGGATTCTCTGAGCTTAGGCACATCTCTCTAGATGCTCACTGGATTTTTCTATAAGGAAATAGTGAGATTTTTACATATAGGTTGTAATATAAATAGACAGTAACTCTTTTTCAACCGAATTCTTTCCTATACCTTTGTATTGCCATTTCATTTACTCTGTTTTAAGTACATGGGGGCCATATCTACTATTTGAAATAGTGTCTGGCACATAGTAGGTACTTGATAAATATTAGTTGAATCAGAGAACGAAAACTGACAGGCATTTACATTGGGTGGTGGGGCTACATCTTTCTAAGTTCTTAAACCATCATTGCCTCCAAATTAAAAATAATTCAGGTCAGGAGTTGTGGACATACTGAAATTTCCTCTCTGCAGTACTAAGAGATGGCTTTAAAATGTAGAAAAATGAAAGAGAAATTGGGATGGATCTCCAGGAGACACCTGACCCTTTCTGTCTCTGATTTCGGCTCCTTAATGTAGGGGTCCTTTCCATCCAAAGAATGACAGGGTTTTACAGCCTTGCTTATAGATGCCAAAGAACTTTCACTTACAGCATCCCCTTTGATCCTTATGATGCTATGAGATAGACCATGCAGGTATATCTCTATTTTTCATATGAAACTCAAGACAGATAAGTGGTTTGCAAAGGTGGCATGGTAAGCAAATGGAAGAACCAAAGTGAGCAGCGGGGTCTTCTCATTCCTCGGCTAGTGCTCTGAACAACACACCAGGTAATTAGCATTATCTCTTTTGAGGAATTTCCTTGGTATACTAACCCTGGGTAAGCTCTAAACCAAAAATTTTCTATTGTGCAAAGTAATTCTGTTCAGGAGAAGTTTGCTTTGGTGTGTTTCCATTTTGGCATCGTTAGTTAGAAGAGATAATCAAATGGATTTGGCAGATTTTACCTAGAAAGACAGGCAACTTAAAGTGTGTCGCTGTAGGTAATTACAAGAGTTATTTAGACTTAATTCTATGTCTGAATGAATTCAGTGTTCACTGCCAGCCCTTTCATACAAAGACTCCACTTTTATCTTTTGGTGGACTAGATTACCGCTTCAGTGAGATTTTCTTGCATATTTACAAATGTATTTCTGTTGCTGTTACTTATGAACAACAACTTGGCTGACTATTGGATTCTTGGATCCTGTCCATTTCCCCCTGATTCTTTGGAGATGGTGTTCTCTTGGCGTCTATATCTGGTGGTGCTGAGATGTCTTGAGTCCAGACAAATTTTTCTTCCTCTCTCATGGATAACCTGCTTGTTTGCCCTGGATACTTGTGATTCCTTGTTTATTCTTGAAATGTGCTAACTGGGTTTGAGTTTGTCTCAGGAGTGACTCTTGTCTGTTGGCTCTTTCTAGTACACAGCAAGCATCAGATACCATCATTTCAAGCCTTTTCTGCATTTGTTATGGGTTATTTTGTTCTCTCCTTCTAGGATTTGTCCTTATATTGGCTCTCTGTTATCTGTCCTTCATATTTATCTTCCCTTAGATGGCCCTCACTCCTTATCTCTCTTCCTGTTGTGTGATTTTTTGCTCAAGTTTCATCCATCCTTTTCGCTGACCAACTCAGTTTTCCATACCATTGATTTCGGGCCTCATTACTTCTAATGTGGCTTTCAATTCTGTTAGTTTTCTTTTTTATATTTCTTTCCTCAGCTCATTATGTTGTCCTCTTCGGTTCCTTATTTTGTTTCTTTGGGATCCAAACCATTTTGTCTACAATTTTTGTGTTTTTGCAGAAAAACACAAAAGTCACCCTTCTGGAAGTCATTCTTTTTCCAGAATGTATTTCTATTGTCTTTTGCTTCCTTCATTCCCTTTCTTGTATTATTTTGTTTTTATATTGTTGCACAACTATTGCTGTGACCCTTTCTGCTTATTATGGATCCCCGCATGAAACCAGTTCGGTCTGCCCCACAAGAATGTGGGTAAATTCTGGAGTTGGCCTTATTGAAGTGAGAATTATTTGAGTGACCGCCTGAGCACCTGTACTGTAAGGCCAGCTGTTGCTGAGTTGTGATGGTGGAGGCTGTTTTTGTTCTTCACTCTGCTATTTGGATGTGGGGGAATAAGGAGTGATGCAAAGCCTCTTAGGACATGTCGTCTCCAAGTGCCTTTTGTGGATGCTGTTGAATCCTCTGCCCTGGCGGTGGCCAGGTCCCATTGAGAGAAAGGGATTCCCCATTCCCACTAGTTGTCGCCCCTCAACAGTGTGGTGGGTTTGTGCTTGTGCTGGGTGACACAAAGCGAGCATTGGTGTGATGGGCCCCAGAGTTACTGTTGCTCTGCTCTGCTCCTGCTTCCCGCCGCTCCCTCCTCTTAGGATGCCAGAGGAAACAAACACAAATGGTGCATCGCAGATCTCAATCTCACCTCATTTTTGTTTCTGGAAACGTGCCCACGTGGAGTGTACTCAGGGTCTCCTGACTGCGGCCAGTCCCTGTTAAGCCAAGTTAAGAAATGATGGGGAGAGTTCTTGGGGAGCTGTCCTATGAACTGCCCAGTAGGTAACTGTGGCCTGCTGGAGACTGAGAGAAATCCCTGGCCAGTGTGAGAAGCCGCCTTTGATTAGTCCCCAACTTCATTGTGTCTGGCAGATACTCCCCTGGAGTCCGTGGTATGAAGTTGTGGCTTTTACTAGTGTCATTATAGATAGCTTCTTGTTGAACTTTTGGATGTGTGCTTTGGAGGGCAGGAGCACTTACATAAACAGGCATTTATTCTGCCACCTTTCCCAGCAGTCCAGGTGCTTAAACATTGACTTTGAAGATAATGTCCTTCATAATCTATATGTTAGCAAACAGAAGGAATCAATATCGCCAGCAGGAAAAGACCATTAACAACTTAACCAGTACAGGATTTTTGTTTACTGTTCTGGGTGGAAAGATAACTTTTAACTCAGGTTCCTGTCCCATTGATTAGAGATATCTGTACCTCCTGGTTTGAAAATAGGGGACATGTGGCATTTTAATGAACTTAAGAAGTTATCAGCCATTGAAAATTATTAATTAGTTGATTAAATATGATAGGATATTTCAAACTATCACATCATCAGAGTTATCAAGAGAAGTCTAAGCTCTTCTTTAGTAACAAGTTGCTAGTTGACCTATCCCACTGAAGGGACTAACCCTTCTGATAGCTTTACTGTGATGCAGGTTTCCTTACCTCTCTTTTTCAGTTAACCCATTTTAAAATTCAGTTCATTAAGAAATAGAATGGTGTTAAGCTTTGATCAGGGCTTTTTGATTACTTTTGTTATTCATGAATATATATTCAAATGGTCTGTAGATCCAGGGCCTACCACTGACACACACCAGTTAATGTTGTGAAAGTACGTTTATAAGAAGATGACGGAGGGTGGGAGGTTTTATTTGTCCCGTTTGTAAGACTGACACATCCTGTCTCAGTGGTCAGCACATCCCCACTAGGCAAACTGCAGCAAAACTTTTGTCACCTTCATTTGGAGTTCTAGCATAATGATCAAAGAGCACGAGGGACAGCTTTGCTGTAGTCACTAAGCTCTGTCATAAGCAGTGCCTTCCCCTGAGTTCAAAGTCTTTGCCTTTGTGTCTGTCCTGGTGTGAAGTGGAGACTTGAGGACAGGTACCCACATGTGGGAGACACTAATGAACGGAAGAAGAGCTAGGGGAAGGAAAGTTATGTTCAGTCCTTCATTAAACAGCATCCATTGCCTGCTGCATGCCAGAAACTCTGCTAAATGGCAGTGATCAAAGCAGACAGAAATCCCTGCTTCATGAGCTCAGGTCCTATTAGAATAGGGAGACAGACTAGAAACAAAATAAGGACATTTTATAGTACAGTTGGGACATCAGTGCTATGGAAAAAAAGCCAGAAAGGGAGATGCAGGGGGGGACAGCTCCAGACCTCCTAAAACTAGATGTTTTCATCATGGACAGCTGTGTTCCTTGGAGGAAGCTGTTTTAGTGATTCCTAAGTTCTTTCCACGTTTGTATCTGTTGACGTGAATTTGGAGAGTCTGTCTTCTCTTCCTGGCTTTGCAGGCGACCCTGTTGAGGTCCCCACACTGTGGCTTCTGGTAGACAGAGTGGACCGAGCTCATTTCAGTTCATTGTCTTGGTGACCAACGGGAACAGTGGTCAGGTGAGAGGAGCCAGCTTTTACAATCAAATTTCATTGAATGGTGTGGGCTGCTCTTTGCTCATAACAAAAACACAATTACAGCAGATTCTGGACTTGTCTTTTTAGTACTTCAGAAATTATTCGTCAAATAAAAGCTTAAAGCATCTGGTTGATGATGCTGGAACTAAAATTGCTGCTTGTCAGAGGAGAGGCCCTATTTAACCACTTCCAAACGAGTTTTAGAGGTGGAGGAAAGGATTATCCAAAAAGGCTTCCCTGTTAAAGCCGCAGATCATACTCAGCTGTGTTCACCCCAGCCTGAAGAAGGTGATATTTTAGTCAGAATTTCTGAGAAACCTGTTTTCCGCCTTTTCATCTGTCTCTAAACAGGGACATGTATTCTCCATGACTCCAGTGACAGGCTTAGGGTGGCCAAGACACAGGCTGTCACTTTGCATGTGAAATAAGTGGCTTTCCAGGACAGCCCGCCCTTCCCCCAGACAGAACATCAAAGGCAGGATGGGCACTTAGAGTTCTCTCCACCCACCTGTCTGCCCCCCTCCCCCCCTCCCCCTGGCGGGTAGTGACTCAGCAGTGGGAGGGTGAACTGACTGGAGAAGAAGATGGGGGTGAGTCTCATTATTCCCATCGGTAGGGCCACTTTGTCACCCTTCAAATTATTTTCATATAAACAAGACCACCTTAGGGCATCCTTACTGAAAGTCTCCGAGCAAATATCTGATACAGTTGTGTGCCTGCATTAGAAGAAAGCCCCCCCAATCTCGCCTTAATATCCCTCAGTGTTTTAATAAGTCCACAGTGCATCCGGTTGTGTGTGTGTGTGTGTTTCTTTTCATCAAACACCCACGGTGGAGAATTGACTTCATTTCTCACTGTCCTTTTCCCTTCAGTGTTGGTGACTCTGGGGCAGCATGCCCCTCAATTGGAAGTGGTGACTTCAGTCTTTGCTAGAGATCTACATGTCTCTTGAAAATGCTAAGAAGTAGAATTTGATGTCTGCAGGCCCATGGTCCAATTTGGGCTATTGGGAATATTTTTAGTAAGTTTTTTTTTTTAATGTTAGAGCATTGAGATAGTAAATTGGTGGTAACACTGGATCCAGGAAGCTCACAGTGAAAAGAGTGTGAACTTAACCTGAAAAATATTTCTCTGTTCTATAAATCTCTCAGTGACATTTGGATTAATCAAGCATAATTAAATGTAGTTAGATTTTTGTCAGATTGTAGTTCAAAATAATATTCATCTATGGAGAGGGTAATATATTCTGTAGAAATTTTATTAAGCACTTTAGTTAAGCAAACACTAAGGAGAACAAAATCAGCCTCAGGAAGGTTAATTACTAAAAAAACACAAAGTATAGTAGATTATGTAAATCATTTTAATTTTGAATACCATGGCTTGAGCTTTAATTTACATAGAGAGGTAGTTTGGATTTGTTTTTCATATTATATTTTCCAAAAGTACAGAATTGCAATTGCATTCTTTAAAAGTTCTACTTATTTTAGGATTCCATTAAGTTTGCTTTTGATCACATTATAGTTTCCAAAAGTGAAGAATTACAGTTGCATTCTAGCTAATTATTTTAGGATCCCACTAAGTGTGTGTAAATTGTTAAGAACCATATTTTTATTTCTATACAAGTGATGGCTTTAAGAGAAGTATCAGGAAAGGAAATGTACATGAAGGCATCCCACCCGTGTCTGGCCTTGCAATAAATATTCACTTAAACGAAAAAAATAACAAAAGAAAACATAACAGTTTAGACTATAGTGATAAATCCTTGTATCTTAGTAATTTCTTTAAAAGGAAAAGTAAAGAGACCAAATTGATTTTATATGTATATTTTTTTGTACTCAAAGAATTACATTTTCACAACCCTTTTGTCTGTCTCAGGGAATAGCTTTTGGTAAGATTCCCATGGAAATCTCTGGAACTCTATCACAGTGTGTTCAGATTTGATAGTTCTTATCTAAATTTCTGAGCTAGAGTTTCGAAAGTATTGTAAACTCAGGACCATAAAATTATCCAAGAAACCTGAACCTTGCTTTTTTTTTTTTTCATAATAAATGACATCCAAATTTCCTTTCTCCAGAAGGTCAACAAAGATCTCTGTATTATGCTTCTCTGACATTCTCATGGAGAGAAAAAACCCCAAAATTTGATTTTGTTTAATAATTTGACTTCTTAGCTTTTCACCAAGGATTCTGTTTTCCATTAGAAGTGACTCCTTTGGGGTTGATAGACTTTCACTTTAAAAGAACATTCCATTAAATAATTCTAATTTCTGTTAACCTAAAAGTGGCTTGTTCATTTGAATTTTCTGGATAACTTTTGCAAATGGGCCCAAACAGCATAAAGGTCAAAGATCATATATATACAAAGCACTGTTTGCCCTGAAGGTAGCAACATTAAGAAATGTCTAATTGTCATACATGGAACTGGTTTAATTGTTCTCCAGTTCATCTCTGTGTTCCAAATTGGTTGAAAGTGGCAAATTTTGAGTGGAATGCTTATTAATAACAGAACTACTCACTGTTTGAAAATATTCTTTCCTTGAGATTCTTTTTGAAAAGAAAAGAAAGAATTTTAACCTTTAAGCCTAACTCTGTTTTGGCTATTAAGGAAAGTTAAGGATGTTACATCTGATTGGAAGTCAGTGGTGTGATGTGTCACAGAAGTTTGTGAAACAGGTAGGATGAGTATAAAATGTTATATTGTTGTTTAATCATGGCACCCCCTTTCTTGTAAATTTCCATTTTCTTTTTGTCATCTGCACTGGGGGTAACCTTCAATGCATATTTTAAAAAGTACCATATATTTATAGTAAGGACTGGATCATGCCTTTATCTCTAAAAAGTTGAGGTAATAGCCCACATGTTCAATTAGAATGTTTTAGAATATTTACAGCTAAGGCTTGTAACCGTTAGCATTGAAAAAATCTTGAGACTGCCTGCCACTGAAGAGGGAGCAGGTGGAATCTTCTTAGCCTTACTTGCTGAGTACTCTCAGGAGGCAGGTTTTGCCTGGCTATTGTGGCCAGCATGAAAATGAAAACAGAAGGGACTTGGCAGCATCCTGGGTCTGTTTGTTCCCTTTCCCCCTAGATGCTAGGGCAACTCTTCATAGGGAAAGCATCACATAAAGTCCTTTGGTATCTTGCTTTTCACTTTGAAAAGTTTCTGTTAGAACCTGTATGTGATTTGGGCCAGTAAATTGTACATACACATAATTTCTTTCTAGATTAAACTAAATGTATCTTGACTCTTGAGTGGACAACCAAAGCCAGGTTTACCTAGAAAATACAAAGTATGGAGCATTTGAAATCAAAATTGAGTTTATTCAATGTTGGAAGAACTGAGTTATATTGCCTCCTTTGTTCCCATTGCGTTCGTTGTTAGAATTACGATCCTCTCTTCTCTCCTCGTGCTGCCCTGCACTAAGGACTGAACGCTACCCTCTGAGTAGAAACTGGAGATGAGCTGGACTTGGTCCTGGACAACAGGACACTTTTATTTATTTATTTATTTATTTTGGAAGAATGGAACTTACCACTTTAGCATTCTGGCTAACCCTAACCTCTGCAGAGTTCATTGGTGTTAAAATCATTTGAGGTTGTAATTGCTGCTTAAGGTTTCTACAGGCACCATCTGCTGCTCTGAGCTCACAGCCTCAGAAAAGTGCAAGTGCTTGAAATTAAAATATTTCCCAGATTTAGAGCAACTTGTGAATACCTAAGAAATACTTGAATCAAATAAGAAACCCCATCGTGGAATAAAATATACCATCATGAACACATCTAATGCTGCGATTAAACGTAAAGTTCCTTGCTTTGCCAATTTTCATCATAACTCGTTGACTCATAAAAGTGGTGTCTAAACTACAAATGACTCCAGATTTCCCAAGAGAAAAATATTAACTTCTACACAAAATGAAAGTTCACTACAATATTTCTACCCATATGTCCAAATCGGACCTGGTTTGCTTTGTGCCTCTGTCAGCTTAGTTACAGTGATAAATGTACACACATGTCCGTTGTTTCCAAGCATCTTTGTTTGTAGAACGAAACCTGGCCCCCAGGTTCTGCGCTGTTCTGTGGCCTGGCAGGCACGCCCTGTCATGAATGAGGGATGACTCTCTTTATTCCATGAAAAAAAGTGTTTTGTTGGAATTGTTGAAAAAACATGGCCAGAGAAGTGTGTGGCTTAGATAACGTTCACCAGAAGTTGCAGAGCAATCTGTGGTGTCTGTCACAGCCAAACTAGTCCTGGATCACATGGACAATTCTGTACCCCTATAATCAGATTAATAAAATGGTAGTTGTGATTTACTTCATTGATCGGTGTTTTCTAAGCTCTGGTCTGTATTCTCATCACTCTCACCTATAAACTTGGCCCAACCCGTGTCTCTCTCCCTCTCCTGAGATTCAGTACATTAACCTTTGCACATTGCTGGAAATGGTCAAGGATGCTGACTTCAAGACTTAGGATTGATAAAGGGAAAATAGGTTATTTGGATTCTCTGTACATTGAGCTCAGCTTTTTGCGGGGGAACATCTGCTGAACAAAATATAGGAGCTGCTTAACAAGAAGGTGTTACAGTGGTATTTTTTAAAATGTGGTCCATAGACAGGGAAACAGGACTATATAAAATATGGTCCAAGTCAGGACACTTTTGAGAATGAGGAAGAGCTATTGGTAATTTTGCTGTCAACTGTGGAAATAGGTATAAACCAGGGCTGACCTGGGCAAACTAAGATGGCTTTGACCATGGATCTGCTACACCAGAATGATCTGACATGCTGGCTAGACGCAGATTCCTGGGCTGGACCTCAGCTCTTCTGACTCCAACTCTCGGGAGTGAAGGCCTAGGAATCTGTTTTCAGAAATGCCCCAAGGGAATTCTTTAAAAAGTTAACTTTGTGAACTACTGCTGTATGGAATATTCATTCAGAAGATAAATGACTTGAATTTTTCAATTTAAGGGCTATTGTTTCTGTGGCCTTTTACAGGGACCTGGGCAGCACCAATCCCAGAAGCCATTTGGCTGCGGCTTTGTGCTTCCGAATAACTGGGAGATAGCGCTTCATGTTATTTAGTCAGCAGTGTGTCTTTTTTTTTCTTTTGTAACTAAACACTTCATGATGAAGAGGTGTATTTCATTTTTGAATTTGAGAGCCACATAACTGTTATCTTGTATATTTATCACGAACAAACGTTTTCAAAAATTTGAGGCAAATGCCTTGAGTTTGAATGATTCTTGGGGAATGTTAATATCAGGAAATCATGTTTCTCTCTGTTCAGCTACGAGTTAGCTCTGTTAACTGCACCTTAGTTTCCTCATCTATAAAATTAGGGAATTGAAACTGGGGTGCAATGGTTCACACCTGCAATCCCAACACTTTGGGAGACTGAGGGAGGAGGATTCTTGACTCAAGAAGTTCAAGACCAGCCTGAGCAACATACAAAAATTTTTTTAAAAATTAGCCAGGTGTGGGCTGAGCACCTGTACTCAGTGGCTAGGGTGCCAGCCACCCAGCCACATATACCAGGAGCTGGCAGGTTTGAGCACAACCCGGCCTGCCAAACAACAATGACAACTACAACCAAAAAAATAGCCAGGCATTGTGGCAGGTGCCTGTAGTCCCAGCTAGTTAGGAGGCTGAGGTAAGAGAATCTCTTAAGCCCAAGAGTTTGAGGTTGCTGTGAGCTGTGATGCTATAGCACTCTACCAAGGGTGACATAATGACACTCTGTCTCAAAAAAAAATTAGCCAGGTGTGGTAGGATGCACCTGTACTCCCAGCTACTCAGGAGGCTGACTTGAGCCCAGGAGTTTGAGGCTATGACCATGCTATTGCACTCAGACTCCTGTCCCCCCCCCAAAAAAAAAACACCCCATAAATTAGGGAACTCTGGACTACATGGAGTCCAAGGCTCTTTCCGGATTTGACGTTTATGGCACTCTTTAAAGACCTAAAATAGGAAGCAATTACTAATCAACTACTTTCATGTTGTGATATATTTTTGCCCAAATAATGTAAAGCCATTGACCTGTGAAACTGACAGTAGTTTGAGTCAGAAATTTTTAAGTATCCGTCTGTATTTTACTGAAAGTCAGCCTTGATGCTAAGACATCATTCATGATGTAGGAATAGCATTTTCATAGCAACTGCTCCGGCCCTGCTTTGAAATCCATAAAGTAAGTATGATTCAGACTCACAAAGAGACTCTCCAACTCGAAATCAAAGGGTTCCATGAAGATGCTGAAGAGCATTGTACTTTATATTTATTTTTATTTCTTTGTCCTTCATTTCAAAATCCTTTCCAAATGACTTAGTAATACATGCTTACAAGTGATTACTGATAATATTTTCAGATGTTCACTTCATAATAACACGTAGATTTACACTTTGATCACATAAATAAATCATGAGGCACTGTGTAGAAGGAGTTGCCTCTGGGAAGGGTTTCTGTAGACCTCCATCCACCACTAGGATTCTGTGATAATGGAAATGCACTGTATGTGTGCTACCCACTGTGGGTGCCACTAGCCACTTTTGAGCAGTGAAAATGTGCCTAGTGCAACTGAGGAACTGAATTTTTAATTTTATTTAATTTTTTTAAATTTAAATAGCCACACGCAGCTAGTGGCAACCATATTGGACAGCCATTTTGTCTGTCGAATTTTGAAAAATTAAGCAGCATCAAGTACTCTTTTCCATATCACCAACCAGCCAGGTGCTTAACAGCAACTGTGTCATTTCTAAATGTGGGTGTCTAAATGAATCCTTTGCCCTTTGCCCACTGATGACACTTTCATCAATGTAATAGTCTCTCTTTGGCTAAGAGAATAACTAAAAGATATTTAGCTCTTTTGCTATTGTGGCCACATAGCCGATCAGTTCTCATCTTTGCTACACAAGCTATGGACCATCTCCCTCTTTGATCCATTTACTCTCAGTCTTAATTTTGTTCCCAGAGCTGAAGTATTTCTACAGCCCATAGGATCTCAACCTGGCTCCATTTGGAATCTCTAAGACCTGGGTCCCACTTTAGATCCATCAGAAGGGCTCTGGCAAGCATTTATTTTTTTATTTTTATTTCAGATTAATATGAGGGTACAGACAATTAGGTTACTTTGTTTACATTTGTTACATGTGACAGGGTTGAAAACCACTGGTAAGGTCCAAACTATAGACCGTTGGGAATAAGTAAAAGGCTGGCAGCAAAAAATCCTGTCTCCCTGGCACAAAGCAATGTAGGAGCCTTATGACTCTTGGTGATCTGTTTAATGGGCAAGTGGAAAATACTTAAAAAGAAAAGGCCTTGTTGATTTGGATTGGGGATGACTAAGCAACCTTGCAGTCTCCTTCTCTGCAAAAACTCTTAAGTTCAGCTAATGCTACTCCTCTTGTTTTCTGGCATTCTTGTCCAAACAAAATTTGCCAGTCCTCCAACAAAATAAACATGTTAATGATTTCTACAACAGTGATGGATGCAGATGCTTTCAACAGTTCCTTCACAACAGCTTAATATAATAGCGTTAATTATTTCTAAAGTTAGAGATAATTATATCACCTAGCACAATAAGGGGAATGGAGCTTCATATATGAAAACTGCTCATCACCTAGGGCTTGAACTATGAATGTAGTAACAGTCTATGAAAGCAAATAAATGCCCCATTATTCAGGTGAGAAGGGTCCATCAGATACTCTGCAATCAAAGAATCTAGGGTGAAACATAGAATGACCATCTCATCCATGAAACAGCCCTGTCCAATCAGGAGCATTTAAATGTGAGGACCCAGGCCTACTTGTCAGGGCCCTCGAGGAAAGTGTGTCAAAGACAACTTAGTAGTTCACCTTTACTGCTGTTCACAGGCCTAGCTAAGGAATGACATTATTATCAGTCTCCTCTTTTCAGCATACTTAAAGAGTGGTTTCAAAGAGATAGAAAATCTTTTTTAGATGAGATTTTCCTATTTCTCCCCACTCTGAGTAAGTGACAATCTTTGCCACTGTTAGAGCACTTCACCCCAAAGAGATTAGTAAAATAATCCAAAATTATTTAGTATAATAATTATAAAATTCTATTTGGTAGAATAAGAAGTCTTGGTGACCAAAAACATTGATTTCTCTTTAAGCGCTCAGTAAAGTCAAAAGTAGGGCCAGTCAGAAGAGACCAGAGCTGAGAGTCGGTCTTTGTATCCCCAGCACCCACGGGGAATGTATGGGATCAAAGGCCATGATGGGAAAATAATTTACTCTAAAAAGCAGCTTGATACTGGATGACTGGAAGTGAGTCCCAGCTTAAACTGGCTGTGGTCAGCTTCTAAAGGAACAGAAAAACCAGACAAATGAGACCCAGGGGAAAGAATAGGCGGGAAACAGATTCTGCCTAATAGCCAAAATCTGTATCACTAAGTTGGTTTGGACGGGAACATGTCCAGTAATCAAAGACTTTAATCAGCAACTCTTTTCACTTCTTTTCTTCTTGGTATAGCCAAATATGGATCATAGAGTATGTATAGGGAATGGGGTGGGGAGGTGGGGGCCTTCAACTTCCTTCTCTACTGGCCATGGCTCTGTATTCATGAGTTGAGGATTCAACACCTCCTCTGCTTATGAACAAATTAGCGTGTTCATTTGGGCCAGACATCTCCCATCTCCCAGACCCATGCTTGTCTTGTGGCCGTCAAGACTCAAATATTTCAGCACAGTCATCTCTAGTAGCTGTTAAATAGAAATTTAAATATTAAATAGGAATGTTTAAAAGAAGAAAATCTATCTGTCTCTAAAAGGATTGCTCTCCCTCAGCTCTGTAAAGACCTGGAAAAAGATTCAAGGCTTTGTAATCACTGTCCTCAGTCACCTTGTGGTAGACAAAATAATGGCTCCCCGAGATGTCCATATCTTAATCCTCAGGACCTAGGAATATGTTGTATTACATGACAAGAAGGAATTAAAGCTGCTAATTACCTGAAAATAGGGCAGTTTTCCTGGATAGTCTAGGTGGACCCAATGTAATTGCAAGGGTACTTATAAGTACAGGAGGGAGGTAAAATAGGAAAATCAGAACAATTGTGATGTTCTGAGAGACTGGCCTGGCCATAGCTGGCTTTGCAGATGTTAGGGGGCCATGAGCCAAGTAATGCAGGTGACCTCTAGAAGCTTGAAAAGGCAAGAAAACAGATTCTTCCCTAGAGCCTCCAGACAGGGCATACTGTCACCTGCTGACATCTTAATTTTAGCCCAGTAAGACCCATTTTGTTTTGACCTCCAGGGCTATATAAGATAACAAGTTTGTGTTGTCTTAAGCCACTATGCTTGTCGTAATTTGTTACAGCAATAGGAAACTAACACACACCCCTTCAACTTCTTTCATCCATCATTCATTTCTGGGTACCAAGTATAGAAAAGTGGAAAAAGAATCAGTGACTCAGTTGTGTTGATGTGGATCTGAGATCAGGCTAGTAAATGGCATCTCATCAACATGAGATGACATGTTCCAGTCAGCGGAACATGACAGCCAAACAAGTAAAAAAGACTGGTTCTCATCTTCAGCTGTGTGACATGGCTTGGATGTTTGTCCATCCAAATCTCATATTGAAATTTGATTGCCAGTGTTGGAGAGGGGGCCTGGTGAGAGGTGTTTAGATCATGGGGATAGATCCCTCATGAGTGGCTTGGTGCCCTCCCCACGATGATCAGTAAGTTCTTGCATTATTAGTTCACAGGAGAGCTGGTTGTTTTAAGGAACCTGGCACCCTCTCCTCTCTCCTTCTCCCTCGCTCATCATATGACACACCTGCTCCCCCTTCACCTTCCACCTTGATTGGAAGCATAGTATCGATATAATGGGAGATGTCTGGCCCAAATGAACACGCTAATTTATTCCTATTCCTGAAGCTCTCACCAGGAGCAGATGCTGGCACCATGCTTCTTATACAGCCTGCAGAACCATGAGCCAAATAAACCTCATTTTTAAAAATAAATTACCCAGACTCAGGCGTGTCTTTATAGCAGCACAAAATGGACTAACCCACTATGTAATGGGTCATGTCCTGCCACGTACATAGCAGATGATGACAGGTTTTCTTAGGACTTGGAAATTTTAGAGCCACAGGGTTATTTGCAAGTATAGTAAGTTGAAAAGGTCCCTGTGGAAAGGGTAAAGTATCCCAACTTGTTCAAGTATGGATTCATTAATTCTTTTTAAATGGAAGGTTACATATCAAATATTTTAGTTGTATCTAATCCCTCCATCAGAACTCTTTATGAATAGAATACAGTAATCTTTCAGATTAATTTTTTATTCCCTCCACTAAAGGAAGATTTTACTGGAATGATACAGAGAAGATTAGCATGGCCCCTGCGCAAGAATGACACACAAATTTGTGAAGTGTTCCATATTTTTGTGCACAATGTGAGGGTTGCAGCATGCCCCCAAGGTGAAGGGCTTAACTACAACTTGAACTTTTTATAAATGAAAACAATGTAACCTAAGCGTTTGTACCCTTGCGTTAATCTCAAATAAAATTAAAAAAAAACACAAGATTTTAAAGTTAAGGAGAATAGAAACCGCTTGTAGGAGACAGTGTAAGTCAATCCTGCTCTGAACATTCGTCCAGTTTGGTAAAGCACAGCTGAGATTAGACAATACGGTGTCTTCTAGAATACAAGTTATGGCAGTGCAGAAGGCCTAACAAAACTGTTAGTTAGCACCTACCGATATTTGAGCTTTTAATGGTATTTTCTGATTTTATTGATTATTTATAGGTTTTTACTTGGTTTCTTAAAGAACTTGATCACAGGGCATATACTTAGATGCTTATGAGCTGTCAGATTGTGTCATCTCTTTTTATCCAGTATCTCCTGCTGAATATCTGGAAAAGTGGCTTAAATATTCAGCTCCAATAGACAGTGAGGACTTCAGTACAAAAGGACTGTGTGTTTGTGTGTGTGTGTGGTGTGAGTTGGAAACATTTTTTAGTAGCATACTTTTTCCCCCAGAAGTTTTATATACAAAGGCTCTTTGGGGCAATATCAAGGTTCTTAAATATGCATTTTATTATAGTTTAGAATTGTTTTTGGTGCCTGTAGCACAGTGGTTACAGTGCTAGCCACATGCACTGAGGCTGGTGGGTTTGAACCCCGCTGGGGCCAGCTAAACAATGACAACTGCAACAAAAAAAATAGCCGGGCCTTGTAGTGGGCACCTGTAGTCCCAGCTACTTGGGAGGCTGAGGCAAGAGAATCTTAAGCCACTGGGCAACAGAGCGAAATTCTGTCTCAAAAAAAAAAAATGAGTGCATTAGATCCCTGTGGCAAAGCCAAGTAATATGGTCTATGAATAATAGATATTCCATTTTTAAATTCATTCCATTCCTGATGTCAGGCCTGGCTTTATTTATTCTAGAGCGTCGGCTAATGTCAGAACTGTGGTCATCTCAAAGAGCTCAGCCTCTCCAGATGGAATATATGAAAGCACCTAAATTTGGCAAAAACGAACTAGCAGTGGAGCCAACAATTCAGTGTCCTGACTGGGGGACACTGTTCCTAGGGGGATCTATTCCTAACTTTTAAGTCGTATGTGTGCCTTTCAGTAGCTCCAAGACTTTGCCCCTATTCCACGTAGCACAGATCCTTCTGAAGCACTGGGGCCATAGCTGGGCAGAGGCAGCCAGTGCACTGCAACAGGGGCCACACGCCTGTGTTTTTCCACCTTAAGCTCTACATAAATAGGAGCACACAGCAGCATGCTTTTAAGAAAAATGACACGCAAAAGTGCAATTCTGTATCCCTTTATTTAGAAACGAGTTGCGAATGCCATATTCTGCTTGGGAGCGGGGGAGGGGTGCAGGGTCAGGCGCGGGCTGATCCGGTAGTTTGCGTTAGGCAGCACCAGAGCAAATGCTTGGGCATAAGGTCATCTTCGTCTTATCTTCTAGTCTATGTACAGCACAGTCTATTAAATACGTATGCTTTTCTTATGGCTTTGTCCCCAGACACATTGCAGTGACAACAAAACACTAAAGAGTCTAGAGAGGAGAAGTTGCAAAAGCCTCATGAGCTATTTTTTTTTTTCAAACAATCTAATGGCCAAGACTAGTGCTCCACAGATGCCTGAGAAACAGGCACATCCCCGCTGGATGCAGCTTCATCTGCCTCAGTGGAGCCAGTAACACTGTCTAGCATCCCTCCCTGCAGTATGACTGATGCTAAAATAAGTCCTGAAGATAGAAAGAAAATAAATCCACGTTCTTCCCATCCCTCAAGGGGTGGAGTCACAGTATCTAGTAGCCTAAGGCATAGAGCAAGACTGAAGCCCCTCAGCTGCGTCTCTGCCACCCAGACCACGTACACAGGCAGGCTGATGTTTCATGTCACCCTCCTCCTCATTTGTCAGGAATGAGCCATTCAATGTGACTGTGGTATAAAAATCCTGCCCTTGTTTCTTAGCTGGTGGAGGGGTGAATGTTTGCTTTCGGGGTCCCCATAAGCACTGAAATGAGAGGCAGGGACCCCACATCTTATGGGTATCTGCTTACCTTGGATGTGTATTAAAGGACCCCTTCCTTCTTCACCTGTTAGGGGGCGACTTAACACTTGAAAGGGAGCAGAAAAGAACTGCCTCCTGCTCCCACCCAGCTTCAGTCCCATTTTCTCCCATCTTCATTAGCTGCCCCTAAGTTGCTATCCTCTAGGCCTCCTCAGCCTGAAACTTCCTTCCATTGCTCAAGCAAAACAATCTCTTTCCTTGCTTCTTGTCATTTATGCTTACTCCTCCAAACTTGGACCACTACGTTGTAGATTTGCCATTCCAGCCTTAACTCACTCTTAGCCATTACAGTCGACTAGGTGGCCCAGAGGAAGCACAACCCCTACTCTTCTTGGGAGCAAGGAATTGGAGGCAGGAAAGGTGCTGGGAGAGACTGTGAGATGGCCAAGAAGTATCAAAAGTTGGGTTGCAGAATCCTCCCCATTCCTTCTCAATAGGCCTGCATCCTTGGGAAGGTGGGGAGGTATTGCTGGAGGTTAGGTGGGTGAGATTTAGAACTCACTTATGGGTGGTTTTGGCCCATCTCTGGAATATCCCAGGCATTGTTCATGTCTCATAATTGGCAGCAATGGTGGCACTGTCTGATGAGTCATGGAAGTGGCACTTGTCAGTATGGTGTGTAAGGCCTGAAAATTTATAGTCAGCAAGATACATCAACCCCACACTATCTGCTCCAGAGCAAGATTCAGATAACTATGGATCTATCTGCCCTGGGCCATGGAGTAAGAGCATGAAAGGCCTCTCTGAGAGTTTTATCTACAAAGGGAAGTCCTGAAATGGTTTAAGAAAGCAGACTTTTTTCATCCTCCTTTCTTCTCTCCAGGAACCTCTTTTCTCCTTTTACCACCTCCACTTACTGGCTAGTCTTACCCTTTCAACCCTTTCACTGCTACAAGTGCCAGCTAACTGAAATGGTGGGCATACATGCACAGTTTGTCCCAGGTGCATGACAGAAGACAGAGACCAAATGGATACAATGGAAGAAAGGGGCCTTTGCCCAACTCTGTGGAGCAATGTTCTGGGCAGGCCTTGACTGCAAAAAGTTTTCACCCCACATGCCATGTTCCTTCTAGCTCTCTGTCCCACAGGAGTGCTTTACAGAGTTCTGGAGAAAGTTCCAAGAACAAACAGTTCCAAGTTCCACTATTCCCTGTAAAACCCCTCAGAGTCCCCCCATTTACCTTAAAATGTTATAAGAGGCCATGAGAACCATATGCTCATTTTTCTGGTGGGGATAAAACATTTCTACAGGAAACTGGGATAAGCTTCTGACAAAAGTGCCAAAGTCACAAGGGAACCTCATGGTTCTTTAGACCAAGAATTTCGGAGTGGGATGAGGGTGGAGAGCAGGAGAGGAGTATATTGTAAAATGCTACCACCATATATTCATATTGCATATGGCATACACCTCAAGGTGGCATGACTGGAGCAGACATAGAATAGGTAGCATGTGCAGGTAGCACCCCCTATCGGTATACTATATGTTTGGTACATCAAACTGTTACTTAAGGTCTATGAGACTGTTAACTGGTCAGAAATGGGGAAAGTGTATGGAATAGCATCCTTAAGGAGACATTGATCATCTGTTCAACTTGGAGCCAAACCAAAGCAGCTCCCCTTTTTTGTTTTTTATATGTAGGATGCTTTTCTCTGTTGCAGTTCCCATGGATTAAGGTAATTTCTGGAAAACAATGAAGTTAACCCAATGATGAGAAAGTACAACCAGGAACACATTAGGCCTTATGTGAAGCTATCCTTGACAAAGCTGTCATCTGAATACAAAGTTAAGGGTCACACTTTTACAAGTGGCCTAAAAGCAAAGTTGTCTATAAGCCACATTCCTGGAACTAGAAAGAGCTGATATGTGGCTCCGTCAGGTCTCAGTGGCTGAACTGAGAAGGCTGGAATTTGTCTTTAGCTTAACTATTTAAGAAGCACTTTGCCACCTCTATTGGAAACAACTTTATTCTGGCAGAGCTTAGGTTGTAGGAGGCAACGTGCAAGGCCCTTATGGAGCCAGAAGTAGCAGGGTAAGGAAACAGCTACATCCACAAGTAGTTTACTTGGTGGGGGTGGGTATAAGGACCAAAGCAGGAGACACCCACTCAGTGCAAGTCTCCCTGGAGCACTCTGCATCTTTCCTTAGCAAGGTTAAAATGGAGTGATTCTAGATGATACTAAGGTTTTCTATGGGTTGTCCGGCTGGAAACCTCCATGCCAAGTCTAAATTTTGGGCTGTGTGGAGAATAAGGGGACCTGGTCCCAAGATCTGCAGTTAGCAGAGTCCAGGGTTCCCCTGCTGAGCTGCAGCTCCTGCAATTATCATCATTTGAACACCACCCAGGCATCCCCTGCGACCCCGCCCTCCTTCCTCCCCATCCTGCGTGGTGCGGCTCTTGTCTGCCAGCAGCCTTTACTTCTCATCCTCATCCCCCTCGCTCAGGCTGCTGATGGAGGCTGAGGCTGCTTTGGGTGAGGAGGGGGGTGAGGATTTGATCGGAAGCCATGAGAAAGTGGGTGATGGGGAGCGGGAAGGGGACCGGCTCCTGGTTGGGCTGTTCACGGGGCTCTGCTTCGGTGATAAGGCCTGTAACATCCGGCTACTCCTCTCCTGGAACATCTGCTTCTACAGAGAAATTGGAGAGAAGGAATCTGTTAACTCAGGCATTCGAAGGGACAGCAAAACAAAAAGGAAAGGCAGGAAGGAGAGTCATTACCCCCAAACACCTCTGCCCACAAACACAGCCTTATACTACATCCCACACTGTCCAGAACTGTGTATGAAATTCAGGGGCAGCAAGATGCTGAAACCAAAGATTACAATCACTGCTGCTTCCTGGGGCTCTTTCCTTCCATCTACAGAATTTAATTGAGTTTCTGTTTTTGCCAGGCAGTCAGCAATATCCTAGGTACTGGAGAGGTAACAGAAAATAAAACAAAAATCTTGTCCTCATGGATATGAGGATGAATCACTATGAACAAAACGTGTGGTATGTCAGATGGAAGTGTGGTCTGTGGGAAATACAGGCCAGCAAGTGGAGCAGGGGCAGTAGGGGTTGGAGCTGTAAATGGGATGCTCAGGGAAGGCCTCATGGGAAGACCAAAGATGAGGGAAGGGCCACAGGAAGGTAAATCAGGGCAAAGCACATTCCAGATTGAAGCTTGGGAAGGGAGCTCTGAGGGGACCTGATGTGTTTGACATGGCCAAGGGGAGGAGCAGGCTGTTGTGGCAGCAGGGGGCAGGCTGGCAAGGAAGGAACATTGGGACATTGGGAGACCTGGGGGAGATCAGACCATAACAGGGGCTATTTCATGTACAGTTGTTCCCAATGAGAGGAGAAACCTCTAGAGAGTTCTAGGCAAAGGAGTGACAATCTGCTTTTTGTTTCCAAAGACCCAGTCTGGCAGCTGCTCTAGGAACAGACCCAGGGAGGTGAAGGCAGGGGCTGGGAGACCAGCTATGAGCCCATCCAGCTCATTGTGATAAGAATCCACGAGTCAGCTGGCCCAGGGTGATGGAAGTAATGAGGATGAGAAATGGTTGCATTTCCAATACATTTTCTCTCATGTTTTTGTTAAGGTGTAATAAACTCACCCCTTTTTGGCATACAGTTCTATGAGTTTTGACAAACGCATGTAGTACCCAGCCACCAAATTCCCTCATGACCCTTTGGAGTCCCTACTCCCCCAGCTTCTGGCAACAGATCTGCTTTCTGTCCTGATGGTTTTGCTTTTTCCTGACTAGTGTCAAAATGGAATCTTCAGTATGTGGTCTGGTTACATTTTTACAGTAGAGCCAACAGGACTCACAGAGGGGACACAGGGCATGGGAGGCAAAGGAATGAAGTGAACCAAGTGACTCCAGTCTCGGGCCTATGGAGCTGGAAAGTGGCAATGTCACTTGCTGGTGTGAGGAAGATTGTATGATGGGAAGGGGTTTTGCTGGTAAGATGGGCTTACCACTTTGGGACCTCAGCACCACTTGGGGCCGCCAGCCTGCCTTGTCCCCTGCCCTTTGCTGCCTCTCAGCCCCTGCCATTCTCCCTTTCACCAACTTCTGAGCACCTGCCTGTGCTGTCTGGGGTTGAGCTCAGCCCTCAGCAGCTCAATCTGATCTTTGATCCTAGATTAGCCCTGAGAGCCAATTCTCCTATTAGCCATTTTAGACTTCGCTTGTCATTTGGGTTATTCATTTTACAAAGTGTTACAGAGACCCTCTGGGACCAAGTACTGCACAGGCAGATGAGGAAGAAGACAATGGGGGTAAAGGAGGTGGTCCTGTCTGAACTGGGTCTTTGCTAATTCACAGGAAGAGGCAGGTGGGGACAGGGAGTGGGTGTGTGGAGCTGGAAGAGAATGGGCTTTCCAAGCAAAGGCTACTAAGTAGACAGTATGAAATCCAAGTGGCTTGTGACCAGAACGTCAAGTGCCCATGCAGTAGCAAGTGTCTGGGCTTGGAGCACTAGAAGAAGGCTGAATTTCCTCCCCAAGAACCCTGGGAAGATTTTAATCAGGGGTGGGATATGATCAGATTTGTGTTTTAGAAATATCTTTGGGTGTAAGCATAAAATCAAAGAAAGAAACTATGACAAAAAAGATTGTTTGACTACATAAAAATGTTAAAACCTTTGTATCTCAAGAAAACCACAAACTAGGACAAAAGGTAAATTTTAAAAAGGAAAATTTTTGTAACATCTAACTACAAATTATAGATCTTGGTATAAAAACAGAGCTTATAAATCAAAAAGGAGGTGGTAAAAGCTTTAATGGAAAAAATGGGCATATGGCAAGTCACAAGAGAAATCTATGAATGAACTATAAAAAAAAAGTTCAACATGACTAGTCATCAAAGAAATGTTGATTGAAATGAGATCTTTTTTATATATCAGATTAATAACTTTAAAAAATATATAGTGACTATTGAGAGCTCAGGAAAAGTAATTCACATCACTGTTGATGTGAGGATAAAATAGTAACATCTTCCTGACAGGCAATTTGATAATAGATTTTAAAACTTTTATTTCCAGGTGGTGCTTGTGGCTCAAAGGAGTAGGGTACCGGCCCCTTATGCCGGAGGTGGTGGCAGGTTCAAACCCAGCCCTGGCAAAAAAAAAAAAAAAAAACACAAACTTTTATTTCCTGAGCAGATAACCAGAGATGTAAATAAATATTTATTGGTATATGGATATTCAATTCAGTGTCATAACAGATAAAACTGCAAACTTCCTAAAGAGGTTAGGGAAATCTACTAAGCAGCTGATCAGATCAAGTTTTTAAAGAATATCTCATCATTTGAGAAAATATTCATGAGTGATTACAAAGTCAAAGTGATTTGAGAACAGTATATTCTTCATGATCTCAATTTGTTTTTATCTTTTTTTTTCTGAGAGTCTTACCTCGTCACCCTCAGTACAGTGCCACAGCATCATGGCTTACAGCAACCTCAAACACCTGGGCTTAAGCGATCCTCTTGCCTCAGGCTCCTCAATAACTGGGACTACAGGCACCTGCCACCATGCCTGGCTCATTTTTTTATTTTTAGAGACAGGGTCTCTCTCTTGCTCAGGCTGGGAGTTCAAGCAAACCACCTGCTTTGGCCTCCCAGAGTGCTAGGATTACAGGTGTGAGCTACCATGCCTGGCCCCATGATCTCAATTTTGTGGAAGGAAAATATACACATGTAGATGGAAAACAGATGGGGGTGATACCCCCAAATATGAACACTTCCCTGGGTGATGAGGCTGCAGGTGGTTTGTTGTCTCTTCTCTAGTTTCTAATAGTTCTCTAATGAATATATATTGCTTTTATCATTAAAAACCTCCATTATATTAGGAAGAAAGAAAGAGAACTCAGGAAACCCAAGCAAAGAGATAGGCAGAATAGCAGGTGTTCTCACATTAGAAAATATGAAGGCCACAGGCACATCATCAGTTCTCCCCTGGGCACTCGTTCTTCCTTTCTAAGCTCCAGCCCCACTATTTTTTAGAGCCCTAAGTTTCCTCTAGCACAGTGGTTCTCAACTTTCCTAATGCCGTGATGTATTTTCATTGTTAGAAAGGGGTCGCAACCCACAGGTTGAGAACCACTGCATAGCAGATACAAGAGATGAGTTGCTGATCGCTAAGATCCTTTTCAGATTTAAAATTCCAGACATCTACAAATACACCAATTATTTACCTTCCATTAAGGGCACTGACAACTCTGCCAAAAGACAACCAACTCCCCTCCCCAATCAACAGAAAAAAAAAAGTGCAGTACAACATTATCTTCGTTTAAGCCCATTTATGAGACAAAATCAAATGCCAAAAGGATTGGATGGCCTATTATTAACAGCAATATTTAAAAAAAAGAAACTCTTGAACTTCTAGCAGGCACTTTAAAATATGTGTTTTTATTACTATAATCTTTAAGTATGTTTTTCATGGCAGCCATTAGCCCTCCTGCTGTTAATGGATTGTCAGCATTTCCATTAGAAGCCCACTTTCTTAGAAATCTACAACTTCTCTCCTTTAGTTTGAATCAAGCTCATAAGTGAGACTATTCTGCCTGAGGGAATGAAAGAATTTAAATCCTTAATGATAAACAATGGTGTCACACTTCATCAAATGCAATATCCGTGCAAAACAACTCCTGGCCTCCAGTTGCGGGCCCTTATCTATTGCTGGTGCATTTTGAAGGGTGGTTGCCCTGCGCAGGAGTTGAATTAAATCTGGTCAGGAGACAGTTTGTAATGAGTTTCCTGGGAAGAAAAGCACTTTAGAAATATAATAAATAACGAAGATCATGGCATGGCATTTTCAAAGAGGAAAGGTATTTAAATTCAGTCTCTTATTGTATTAAGAAGTTTCCATTTATAAAGTTTTTCCCCAAGAAAATAATCCCATTTATAGTCCTGACCATATGAAAGTAATTTTCTGTTTCCCTCCTACAAAGTTTTCCCTTTTAAGAAGTACTTAACATCTAGTGAGGCAGTCAATGTCTTGACAAATGCCTTTAAAGGTTTCAGTATTTCAGATATATTCTGGCATATCTGTCAAAAAGAAATGAAAAAAATATCCCAGTATGATCTGGTTTGGACCTCTGGTAAGCAAGACAAAACTCAAGGAGAGAGAAGAGGCCATGTTTTAGTTCTGGCCAAATTGATAAACAACTTCTAACCCTTATATAGTGCTTGACACTGATCTGAGTGCCAGACACTATTCTGAGGAGTTTAAAGCATAAGCCAATTTCTCCCAACAGCCCTAGGAGGCACTTTGCCCATTTACAGATGTTGGGGCTGAGGTCTTGAGAGGCAGAGGCAAAGGAACTTGCCAGAGGCCACCCAACTAGGAAATGACCCCTGTTAGTAACCACCTCTCTCACAATTAGCTACTTTCATAATAAAGAAGCTTTTCATGTTTACTTACATTTTACTCGTGCCTTTATTTAAAGATAATTTTTTAAAAGCTGTCACAAAGTCTCAGGTGGGAAATCTAATTCAGTTCCACAAACTGCATTTCATAGCTCTTCTCCCCAAATCAAAACAGTGCATAAAATTAGGATGACGATTATTTTAAAGAAAACCTAGAAAATAATAAGCGTTAGCAAGGATATGGAAAAATTGTAACCCTCATGCATTGTTGGTGGGAATGTAAAATAGTGTAGTCACTGTGGAAAATAGTAGTTCCTCAAAAAAAAAAATAAACATAGAATTACCATATGATTCAGCAATTCCACTTGTCTGTATTTACCCAAAAGAATTGAAAGCAGAAACTAGAACAGATATGTTCATAGCACCAGTGTTCATAACAGGATTACTCACAACTGCCAAAGGTGGCAACAACCAAAATGTCCATCAATGGAAGAAATTCTGACACATGCTACAACAGGGATGAACCTTGAAGACGTCATGCTAAGTGAAATAAGCTAGCCACAAAAGGACAACTACTGTATGGTCCCTAGAGTGGCAAAATTCATAAAGATAGAAAACAAAAGCAACAAGTTGTTCAAAATAAAAATAATGTTTTAAAAAACAGTATATATGGTTGGGGTGCTAATGGTTAAGTAGAATATGTCTACTCTGGGAATTCAAACACTTCAGACCAAAGTGACAAAGTTTTGTTAGGAAAGTGAAACCAAACTCTGAGCAGAACTAACATCCCCTGACCCTGGCTCCTTGACCCTCAATAATGCCTGTCATTTTGGAGATGAACAGCATCACCTTCAAATTGCCATAAAGACTCAAACTTAAGCTCCTTTAAAGCCCTTCCCTTCAGAGAGTTTGTCTTTCAGAGACACACCCTCTGAATAAAGGTAACACTGAGCCTCTATGGGTTATGGTCTACTTTCTGAGTAAGAGTCAAGATCAGTTAGAAGAATCCAGCAAAGTAGTTAAATAAGGAGAGTGATGAGATTGAAAAACAACTTAGGCTCTGATAATCGACCAATTAGACCAAGTGGGAACAGATAATCTATTATAGTGTCAACTAAAGAAAAATTAGACTTTTAAGGAGCCAATGTTAGTTTTATTTATCTTACTGAAGATTATAGCTTGGGAGAATCTTTTAGAGAGTTTTTGTCAGACTACTCCAACATAGCATTTTAGTTTACAGGTTTTAAACAGGCAGTGAAGATTTAGTATGTGCAAAAAAATTACAACAAAGCTTGGGTGTAAATCTAATTACAGTTTATAGGGGCATAATTGCTAACCTTGGCAGGCATTATCTTATGTATAAGAAAGGCAAAGACCAGGGTTATTTGTCTTTTTAAGGAATATAGTGTCTCGGACAAGAGATGTGGAACCATGTGTGCTCTATTTTGTTTATTGTCTTGAAGGCATTCTTTTGGGGAGCTGCATTTTGTAATGGAGTTTTTGGGACTGCAAAATTATGCTGGCAAGCAAACATGACCTCTAATGTTTGCTACCCTGTCTCACAATAGCAACTTACAAATAGATTGCTTGCCTTAGATTCTCAAAAGCTATTGTGATAGGCAGCCTCCAAGATAGCTCCCTCTAGCCCCACCCTCCTGCTATTCACATCCTTGTGTAGTGTTATCCCACAAGATATGGAGGTTAGTCTATGTGACCAAGAGAAGATGGTAGCAATGATGGTATGTCACTTCTGATATTAGGATATAAAAGACTGAAGTTTTGTCTTAGTCACTCTCAGTCACTCATTCTGGAGAAAGCCAACTACCATATTGTGAGGACACTTAGGCAGCCTCGTGGAGAAGCCCATGTGGTGAGGAACTAAGGTACCCAGTCAATAGCCACCTTAACTTCAACAACCACATGAGTGAGTGTGGAAGCCCTCATGACTGTAGCTCTAGCTGACACCTTGACTGCAACTTCTTTTGGGACCTTGACTCAGAACAAGCTAGCTGAGCTGCTTCCTAATTCTTGACCCTCAGAAACTGTGTGAGATAATAAGTGTCTATTGTTTTAAGACACTAAGTCAGGTGTCCTCGACTACTGCCCACGGGCCACATGCGGCCCGCCTAGGACATTTATCCGGCCCACTGGGTGTTTTTGCCGCCACTGCCTGTCCTGCTCAGCAGCCGACTCGTCCAGGGGCCCGCAGTCCTGCCCTCCAACAGGCTGAGGGATAGTGAACTGGCCCCCTGTTTAAAAAGTTTGAGGACACCTGCACTAAGTGTTGAGGTAATTTTTTACACACCAATAGAGAACTAATAGAGCAACAGATATCACACTTTCTGCTTGCTGAGGAAACTTAGAGACAGTAATAGAGTAGAGAAAGGGATGACAGGGCCTGTCCTGAGATGGCCTGGCAACTGGCTTTGTCACAAGGGGGGGTTTGGTAGACCTCAGTTACTTCACAGTGCCATATTGTGACCAAAAGAGAGTGAAGCAAAATGACTGCTTCCCATGAACATCTTATTGTGAAGAATGCAGAGCTGGCTAGGAGAAAGAGACTTGGCCCTAGGCTCCTTCCCAGCGCCTCCAAATTCCTGGGAGATCATAGGAAAGTTTCATAGTTTTTTTAGGACTTTGTTTCTTTATTTATAAAATGGCTACAATACTACCATCTTGTGTAGCTAAAATGGGTAGAATAGATGTGAAAGGACATTGAAAGGAGAGTTCAACCTGCTGCACAACTTATAGGCAATATCATCCTCATCTTCTTCTAGATAATCATCATCACCATTTTGTACTCAGAGATGGAGTGTGTGGGTTTAGATTATATATGACAGTCCTAGCTATTGAACATGATGTCACTTGCGGAGACCTAAAGACTATACCACAAGTATAATATTCAAATTTAAATATTCCCTGGGGCTAGGTGGGCAGCATAAATGTGTGGTTCATGTTGGGGGATAGGGGGATATGGCGTAGTCATGGCAAACAAAAGAGTTCATGCCTTCCCTAAAAGAAATCTTTAAACATGGTTGAGGACCAAGCAAACCAAATCTGTCAACTGACTTTGATCCACCAAACATCAAGTTGTGATCAACCCCTATATGCATCACCATAAGCAAGAAAAGGCTAAGGATGGGGAGACAATACATGCATGCGCACATGCACACACACATACATATACATATATCCTTGGCAGATGCTAGAAGCTTCTATGAATAGGCCTTCCTCACACATTCATTCAATCTGGAAACACTTATGGAATGCCCACTGTAAGCTATATATTATGCTGTATATCAATCTTGTTATGACAAATTTTGTACCTTACATCCTTCTATCCTTCTATTTTATGCCCTTCCAAGTTTGGGTTGTTTGTATCAGTACTATATTTGCTGGTAAAGCAGATTCTATATCTTAAGAAATGAGTTCCAGTCTCAAATTCACAAATAAAGAATTATTACAATAATAGCATATTCATGAAAAGCAAATTACTTATCTTAGCGTTTAACATCCTTGTAACTATTCCTGTACTTTTAATGTCAACAGAAAAAAAGTAATGTCTAAGTCTGGCTGATACAGTAAATTAATGTTAATAACAGTTTTGACACTAATAGCAAGTTTCAAAAGGAAAAACCTCCAGTCTCTAAACTGGGTTTTATTTCTTAAAAATCACCTCAGCTTGCTGTCACCAGACTTCTCAAGAATAATTCCTGCTACTATTTCTCTTTCACTGGGAGCCTGAAACCACTAGGGTCTATAAAGTTTCTCTGAAATTATATTATTTCCCTGCCTTTGCTCACTCCAAATGGAGAAAACATCCACCCCTCAGGTGACAATACCAGGGCTTCTCAAAACAGATACATTTCTGAATCTCTGTAAGCAAATGAATGCCTACATGGTTTCATTAAAAACCACTAGCTGTTTCCTTAGAGCCTGCAAATTAATTGTGAAAATGTGAACTATTAAAATATGCACTAGATTAAATAGGAAATGTAATACTTTATGTCATGGAGACCAGAGAACGGGGTCTGTACTTGTCTATCTGTGTGTTCTTCCACAGAGTCATGCAAAGACAAGAACACTAATAAATTTCCCATGAATTAAATTATCTGAGTTGAAAATTTAAATAGACCTGCAAAAAATGAAAAGGAGCCAGGCCCTGGCTCACCCTCTCTTGCCAGCTCTTTCTAGAAGTCATTGACTCTTGCAGCCCTTATAAACCTACTATACTTCTCAGACTCAGCTGATAGAACAGGGTTGTCCTATAATATCCACCTTTATAATCACTTAGAGGTCACTAGGCTTCAAGCAAAGCATCTGTTCCAACTTCCCAAATGTTGTTCTTTTTCTATTACTAATTGAGTATTTTATTTTTAGATAATCCTATAATAAAGGAGCTTAAATGAACAGAGACAGCAGTGGCAACCCGTAAGTAAAATAATTAAGTCAAAGTAGATTTTGTTAGAGACTTCATATATCATAATAGGAAGTCTAGGCTACTTAAAATCAGGGAAATCAAGTGGAATAATTTCTTTTTGTTTTAAATGGGAAGTGGGCTTTAAAAGTATCTCTTTCATAGAACCCTCATCAACTCTTCTGACGGTACTGGTTATTTACTCAGGAAGAGCATTAAATACCAATGGAATACAAGGTAGTTTTCAGAATTTTCTTTTCCCTTTCCATAGTTATCATTCAGAGTGGTATACAGAATTTAGGTAAGGAAACCTGCTACATTCTCTCTCTCAGTTTTAAGATTCATATCCTGGCTATAGGCTCCAAGACTTTCATGCCTTACTCTAACACTTGCCGTAAAAAATAGGGAAAATTGTGGTGTGATAGGCATAGATGCTGGGCAAAAGCTTATCTCTTCTTTCTCTCTTCCAAGCAGTGTAAGAATCGGGTTCTTGACAACAAAAGATGACCAAGGCAGCTACATTTCTTTGTATTCTCCTCCCCAAAATATAAATGCCAGCAGTTGGTCCAAGAGCCCATTGACCTTGTGTCACAACACGAGCTCTGTGCTGCCACTGACTCACTTTACTTTTACTCCAAAAGTCTGCATCATCTCCAACTGGGAGACTGGAATCAATAGTTCCATATTGATAGAACCTCTGTAATACTGTGTTTCCCTGAAAATAAGACCTACCCAAAAAATAAGCCCTAGCAGGATTTCTATGCATTTGTTAAATATAAGCCCTACCCCAATAATAAGACCTAGTGACGGGCATGGAGCAGTAAGGAAGACTGGACTACCTTTTATCTGCCACAGCTCCCTTCTCCGAGCCGTTCGCACCTGCTGCAGTCACAGGTATCCTAATGCGCATGTGTGAACGGCTAGGGGAAAGGAGTTCATGCATCACTAGCGCCATCCCCATCAACAAGGTCGGCTCCTCCTGTCAGGTTCCAGAAGAAGATGACTTAACTGTATTTGAATAAATGTAGGTTGTTGTATTATACTTAATAAAAATAAGACATCCCCTGAAAATAAGCCCTAGTGTGTCTTCTTGAGAAAAAATAAA
>CAUYTI010138004.1:0-15145 GCA_963575145.1 Galago senegalensis
TGAGACAGAGCCTCAAGCTGTCCCCCTGGGTAGAGTGCCGTGGCATTACAGCTCACAGCAACCTCCAACTCCTGGGCTCAAGCGAGTCTCCTGCCTCTGCCTCCCAAGTAGCTAGGACCACAGGCGCCCGCCACAACACCCGGCTATTTTTTGGTTGCAGCCGTCATTGTTTGGTGGGCCCAGGCTGGATTCAAACCCGCCACCTTAGGTGTATGTGGCTGGCGCCTTAGCCACTTGAGCCACAGGCACTGAGCCTAGTGGTATTTTCTTATTGCAGATTGGAATTTGCCAGCTGGCCGTGGTGGCTCACACCTGTAATCCTAGCACTCCGGGATGAGGCAGGTAGACTGCTTGAGCTCAGGAGTTCAAGACCAGCCTAAGCTAGAGCAAAACTTGTCCTTTAAAAACAGAAAAACCTAGCAGCGTCCATGGCTCAGTGGGTAGGGCATCAGCCACATACACCCAAGCTGGTGGGTTTAAACTCAGTGTGGGCCAGCTAAAACAACAGTGACAAATTGCAACAAAAAAATAGCCAGGCCACTGTGGCAAGCACCTGTAGTCCTAGCTACTTGGGAGGCTGAGGCAAAAGAATCTCTTAAGCACAAGAGTTTGAGATTGCTGTGAGCTACTAGGGCAAGCAAGTGAGACTCTGTCTCAGAAAAAATAGAAAAAACTACCTGGATGTTATGGTGAGTGCCTGTAGCCCATCTGCCTTGGGAGGCTGAGGTGAGAGGATTGCTCAAGCCCAAGAGTTTGAGGTTGCTGTGAGCTGTGATGTCATAGCACTCTACCCAGGGCAACAGAGTGATACTGTCTCAAAAAAAAAAAAATAATTTTTTTTTTTTTTGCCTTGTCAAGACATCTGTATAATGGTCCTTATTCTGTCCTTTGATGTTACGTAGGATAAAGATACTTCTAACACCTAAAGCCTTAACCAATGACTCCACTTCAGACACGGAAAGACAGCTATCATGTCCCATCAAGGCCTTTTCCAATGGTCGTATTTCAGTTTCTCCAGTATTTTCTTTTGATATGGTTTAGTAAACTAAGGCATTGCCCTTACCCAAAATGCCAAGAAAAACAGATAATTCAAATTAGGAAAGGATACCCTACTTTAATGTTCTCTAAAACAAAAGCCTGCACCTTTCTTTTCTATGATAACCCAACAAACCCTTGTTATGGGATGATGGATTTTGTCACTGATTAATGATGTCATGGTATGTAAATGTTACGTGATACATGGAAAGAGAATTTGGATTCCAAATAGTGATACACAAGTCAGCTAATAGTCATATTTTAGATCTACTTTACATAATTTAGAGTGAACTGAAAAAATTCATACTAAACTTTAGATGAAACAAATCCGGAAATAACTTTATGAGCAAAGACATGACTTGCATTTTTAAAAACTGAGGTATAACTTTCATGCATTAAAGGGACATAATGTGTTTTATATTCCAAGAAATTAACCATATGAGGACAATAATTTAAAATATTTAAGATAATATGTCAAAAATGTCTTTCATTAAAGAGGGGGAATATTTTACTCAAAGCCATTTTTCATGCACTGTTACATATGGTAATTAGAATTAAACCTTAAAATAAATGTTCGGTATGTAACAGATTTAAAGGTAGCTTGGAAACGTTCTGACTGCCCCAAATCTTTATTTTTATACATAAGATGAAACTATTTATGTCATTCCCTCATGAAATGTTGTCTCATTGAGATGTATAATTTTGAATAAATGTTTAATTTAAAAGTTTTTCCATTATAAAGAAGTACCAAGAGGTCTGATTCTAAAAGAATCAAGCAGACTAATGATTTGTGGACATCAGTATGCTCTTGAAATGTGAGGCATTTCTTCTAAACTGTTTTGAAGAATGTGTGTTGTTATTGGAATTATCTGCAGTCTGCATTACTGAAGAGTTTGGCTTGGATGACAAAGACATTTATTATAAGTTTAAAACATTTATGTGTCTCTTGCCTCAGCCTCCAAAATATCTGGGACTACAGGCGCTGGCCACAATGCCCAGCTATTTTTGTTATTGTTGCAGTTTTAGCTGGCCCTGGGTTCGAACCTTCAGCCTCTGTGTATATGGCTAGTGCCTCACCCACGGAGTTAGGGGCACCGCCCAATATTTGGATTTTCAAAGAGACAGGGAACTGACATTTACAGCCTTGTGAATTTTATATTTTCAAGAAGCCATTTAAATTACACTGAAAGAAAAAATGTATGATAAACATATGGAAATGATTGCCTTTCTTAAGAGGTCTATCTTATGATACAGATATATCATTAAATCTTATAGTATTTACATGACCAGATAATTAGGATAAAAAACTTTTGAGTGCACATAGAATTTATGATGCATGTAACTGCCGTTAGCAGTTTTTATGCATACAATTTGGAGATCTAGCAAAAATATTCCCAGGAAATAAGTGAAGTAAAATGTCTTTGCTGTTTTATACTTGAGAATGCTAAAATATTAATAAATAGTATTTTAATAACATGGTTTCTGTACTAGAACATTGGATGACACAAGAAAAAGTAAACAAATATTGCCTGATTATGTACACATCATCCCATAATGAATTTAGTGGGATCTCACCAGAATTTAAGATTTTATTCTAGTGAGTACCTGTATGGTAGGGAAAATAGAGTTTAAGTGTGACTGGTAGTTCAGTAACTTCAGAGATTACTGTGGTACTTGCCAAGTACATGTTCCTGGCCTTGCTCCAGACATTAAAAAAAATCAGTATTTGCAGATGGGGCTTAAAATGGACATTATTAACACACTCCCCAGTAATTCTTAGGCACATTAGTTTGAGAATTACCTAAGTAGAGGCTAACTTTAACTTTGGTGAGTTCCTATAGCTATCTCAGTCCAAAGTGGGCTTTTTATACACTACATTTAATGAAAAATTTTCTTTTTATGTAAGAAATAGTAATTTTGCCCAGTCTGACTTACGTGATCACTGCTATAGTGTAGCATGAAACAGAAAATTGCAAACCAATGGAATATATAATTTCAGGCTAAACATTTACCTCAAAACTTACCCCAAACTGTCTCTTCTCTCCTTTGACTGTAAGATTTTAATACTTACCTAAATGAATCTGGTGGACATACACACCCATATGATTTACCATTTGTTGTGCTTTATTAATGTTTTATGTTCCTGCTCTTAAAGTCAAAAGAAAACACAACAGGTAAGTTGAATAAAGTTGCCATTTATAGTTCTTTTTGGTTTCTCTTTCCACAGATACAGAAGTAATTTAAGTAAACCTACCCACAATTCACAGAATAGCGTATCTTTAAGGTCAATGCTTTAATTATGTACTTTGAAGGCTCATGATTTAAGAGTTCACAACTTCAAAACAAGAGAAGGGTAACATCTTAAAAGAGCTGAAAGAGGCCTAGGAGTTATCAAATACAACTTTTTATTCAGGAGTCTTGTCAGTACAAATTCTGATGGTCATCCAGTTTCTGCTTGAATGTTTTTATTGCTAGAACCTTTGATGAAGCAGCTACTGCTGTGGGACAGTAGGTTGACACAGAACCGCAATCTGTCTCATTCAGGCTCTCCGAGAAGACTCGCCCTTCTCATTTCCATCCTTTCTATTTGAAGGCAGTTGTCACAGCTCCCTTTAGTTGTTCTTCAGTTGTCTCTTCTCCAAGATCCTACATCTCATTAATTATAAGATGCACATTCTTTCCTATGTAATATCCTTAAAACTAGGATTATTTTGCAATTGGTAGCTTGTTATAGTTTAACGGAGCTACTTTAGTTTGTACATAAAATGGTGTGCCTTATACTTGTTGACAGTTAGAGCTGCTGAAATGAAGTAATTATTCCACTTCCTTTTAACGTTTTTCCAGTGAGCTGCAGGAACATAAAGACATTCAGTTTAACTCCTTACCCTAGGCACAGAACACTGTCTAGCCAGTAACTAAGGTTATGTTCTATGAGGTTGAATCTAATGCCTTACAAAGCAACTCATTTCTAAGTCTTAATTACCTTAGTTACCTTTTAATGTTGTACTGAAATCTTTTTTTGGTCTTAGTTCTGCTCTTTAGTCACACAGATGAACTTAATTTGCTTTCTACTGACAGCTCCTGAATTTGATACTTGAAGACCAAGTTTCCAATGTTTTATTCCTAATTCCTTCTTGTTCTGTATGACACTTAATATTTAATGTAAAATGGGGACACTAAAATCTGTCTTTTGAAGCTATTCTTCATATTTTAATGTACGGGCTGCCAAGTGATGCTGTTCTTCATACAGGAGCTGACCATGTAGGAAAGAACACACAGTACTGCCCGGCAGCTATGAGGCATCTACCTTCTCCTTCCCTTCTCTGCCTTCCCTAGACATGGCAGCTCTTAAAATGGGACATTCCATGGGGACCAGACATTTCAGACTTGTGATGTGACTATTTGAAATACTATGGGCTTCCTGGTTCTGAGCACTGTACTTTTCTCATTATAGGTTAAGATTATGTTAGTATTTTTGGCAACAGAACCACAGCTCATGTTGGCCCACATATGAACTACTCTTAAGCCATGTAACACCCACCTTTTATATTCTTTTACCAAAGTACAAAAGTAAATAAATGATTACCTTTATTGAGTATACCCTGTTTAACTCAACACACTGGGTTAGACAGAGATCCCAATTTTGATATTCAATGTGTTTTATTTCCTTTATCTCCCAGATTTGTCTATTCCTGGAACAATCCAAGTCACTGGTAATGCCAGTGGCAAGGAGGAAGCACTGTGACCTCCCATTAGGATCCAGCTTTTAGAAAATAAAGACATCTCTATCTGGCTTATGTCCTTCTCCAGAGACCATCTCAGTGAGATCTAGCCGGTATTTCTAGGCTGTCTTTGTTAACACAGATAAACCCATGACGAAGCACATATAATATCGACATCCTCTTTGTTTCCTCACACATTTGTTTGGGTTTTCAGCAACTATTTTTGCAAACTTGATGCTTTTTAGCAAACCTAAGTTTACAGCCATGCTCAGCAACTACATTATTTTATAAGCAATGGATGTAACAATGGTAGATCTACAGTTTGTGAATGAAAAAGGATTCAGAGAAGGATCAACTAGAAACGGTAGAGTTGAAATATTTGAAATTTGTGAAAGTTAACTGAAGTGCTTAAGAAAGACACTATGAAAGTAAAATCAGCAAAAGATAGTAAATTATCTCAAAGCGCAATGCTTTAATTTGTACATTTTATTTTCAAATCGAAATATCAACTTTTACCATCCAGACAAGTATTTATCAAATATCTCCTATGTCCCAATTTCAGTGGCAAAAAGGAAAAAACCAGTTAAGATGCTGGCTTTATATATAAGGATTTAAGGTTTCTAAGGAAATTTTTTGTGTAGTGAAAAGTCTCTGAAAATAGAGTTTTATCATATAAATTATAGTACAACCCCAGGAAGCACCAATATTTTTGCAATCAAATAGATTAAAAGGACTTCTCTTTGTAACTAAATAGCTTTTGTTCCCAAAAAGCCAATTATAGTTTAATCTAAATATTTAACATTGTGTCACTGTGTACTTAATCTATTTCACTAGCTAAGAGAAAATAAACTTAGAAAGAAAATGTGAAATATCCTTAGTTTAGGTCAACTTCTATACGTGTGTAACCACAGCTCTAAAATCAAGGAATATAACCTTTATTTTAAAGAGGTTACAGTAGTGTTTTAAAGGTTTCAAAAATTTTTAAATTTGTATTTTAAAGTCAAGGGCATGGTAACTTCTGATACTATTAAGCTATTAAAAAGTTGTTTCACATGTTAAGAGTTTCCTCATTTTAATGATTAAAGATTAAAAAACTCAGAAAAGTGAAAAAGTGTGAACTGGCAAACTCTGTATTTAAAAAAAATTGAGAACCAAGACTACAAGCCACTTGATACAAGCTGTGTTCTTTCTCTGAGCCGTTCACACAGTACCACTCAAGATCCTGCTTCCACTGACACTTTACAGTGTTGTTTGTCTTCCTAAGAAGAAAGATCCCCTTCCACTGTCTTTTTACTTCCCTTATGGTCAAGCAGGGAACATTTAATGTAATCTTTTTTTTTTTTTAAAGTTGATTTCTAGGATTTGACTTTGGCTTATGTCAAATGTGGTACAGTGCTCTATAATTTTGCATAGCAGTTAAAATTACAGCTATGCAAACCTTACCTTTTCTACTAAGGAGATGCTTTGGTGTATTTTGAAAGATAAAAAATCCTGAGTTTTCTATTCAGTTTCTCATATCAAAATACATAAAAACGGTAAATTTTAAGCCACTTTGTATTTCTAATACATAAACATAGTAATGTCATAAATATTTCATTTTCAAACACGATTTGGTAAATGTTAACAAACTTTTATCCTTCATAGAAAAATAGGTTAAAAATAAAAATTTTAAGAATCAGTAGTCATTGCCTTTTTTTATTCTTTACCCTCTAGTTTTGCTCTGGTAGCTTAAGTCTTCAGATATTTTAAAATATAGTATTTATACTGAGATGGGAAAAGAATCCATAAACTTGTTGATATGAGATACCTACGCCAACAAACTGAAAGTACTACCCCACTCCACCTTTTGGATTACCTTAATTTGCTTTTTTCCTAAAAATAAATCTCAAAGATCAAGAGATTTTTCATAAATTTCTCACAGAAGAAAAATATTTTGATTGGGTCCCAATAGTGTTCAGAATGTTTTATTTCTAATGCTGCCATAATCCATTTAAAAATAGTTTCATCTGGTTTAATATTGTCTACACTTTTAACCTACAAGTGAAATGGTTCACTATATTTCCATTAAATTATTTGTCAGAGGCTGAAAAAGACATTTTAGATTGAGTCACACTGTTCAGTTTGATATTTGTAAAACTTCAGTTTTTTTCCCTCTACTTTTCATGTTCAGGAAATAACTTCACAATTTCAAATCAAAGTCAACACTGCAGTGAGGAGAGCTTTTCTACTTTATTACAAAGAGAAGAAGCCTTTATGTGGTCAGAAAATACAAGATTGATCTTTTTTTTCTCTTCCTATGAAACGCTGCTGTTCAAACAGCCAGAGTGAATTGTCTCAGTTCACTTCTTTAAGTCCCATCACATTCACTTGGGTATGGATGTCCTTGGCTGCTGAAAATCTGGCCCTTTAGTGCACAGGGCGACAAAGTCCCCTGACAAGCAGTTCCAGAATGTCCCATTTTCATATATTGCATCCATGCATACCTCCTAAAAATGAGGTACAGCAGGGCAAACATTTTCCAAAATAGATGTCATATATATAATATATACACATTCGTACATACATACCTTTATTCATGTGATGTCCAAAAATTTAAAAAAAATGTACACATTTATTACAAAATCGTAACAAAGACTGGACAGTGTTTTGCTCATTCTGGAAAGATGAAGCTCAGTAATAACACAACCCCGGAAAGCCATCCAGAGATTGTGACAATATCTTTCATCTAAACAGTCAGATATTCTTGTGTTAAGCTTGGCGAAACTGCCTTTCAAAAACAGAAGGGAAGTAAAATGAAGGAAGCAGACCTTGCTCATCTTTCCAAATGAAATACGAGAAGGATCTTCACATAAAAATGCACAAACATTTGTTATTTTATTACCAATAGTGCTACAATGAACAATGCAAATTTTGTGGTCTAATTTTGTTGAGTCTCTTGTGGGTTTTTTTTTACATTTTAGAAACTAAATGGTAAACTTCTGTCAGTGTACTTGCTTGTCTTTACAGACCCAAGTCTGTCTGCCAGCAAAAAAGAAAACAAATGAAAAAATTCAGACCCTGCTCAAACTAGAGATAAACAAATTACAAATTTAGTTGTTGGGCAGCACATAATTAGTAAGGCAGGACCTCAAATGGTGACCCTTTGCGTAAGCCAATTGCCAGATCCTCAAGGAATTAAAACCAGGGTGCCTGAGCCACATCAGTTCTGCAGTTATGTTGAGTATTGTGCTGAGACAGCCATACCCCAAGAAAAGGGAAGTCTTTTTAGAAGGCTTGCTGAGCAGGGTTGTAGTTGAAGGTGGATGGCAGATGAGGCCGCTCTTCTAATTTGTCATATTCCAGATGGAACTCCTGCAAGAGCAAATTCAAGAATTCAGATGGCTTCCTGTCCTTGTGATTTCAAATTTCTGTCAAAATATACTTTACTATACAAATAAAATACAACATATATAAGAATGAATGTTAATTAGCATAGATATACCAACTCTTATTCAAGTAAAATATAGCTTGAAGAAGACCAATATACTGTAGTTTTGAACAGGTAAGTACAAAGACAGGCTTTCTTTGTGTGTAAGTCAAGACACTACTCAGGAGCATCCACACTGAAAGTCTGCATTCTCTCTCCCACCCCAGCCCTGCCCTACAGCTTATTTCTGTGTTTTTTAAACTTAAAAAATTAAAGGGGGGGCAGTTAGTGTACCTGTAAATCACTAAAAAGTATAAGTTATTCATCCACCCTTCAATGAAGTACACCAAACCTAAAAATTTACTCCCTGTCCATGAAAATAGTTTAGAAATAAAGAATTTTCCAATTTGTCTTTATCAGACTTATTTTTTAAAAAAGCAAACATATGATATTATTCTAACCTCATTAAAACCTGAGGAAAACAATGAGCTGTAAACTTACTTTGTCAGACTTCCCATTTCACAAATCCCAAACGTGATTTAAATACACATCAACTGCTACCTAAAACTATACAGCAGTTTTGCTGTAGGAATCTGAAGACTAATAATATAGCTCATTTAAATTGAACTTTCAAAATGCTGTATTGACTTGAGTTTTACAATTTATGAGTGTTGAAGTAATTTTTCATAACTTCCTCTATAATCTGAATTTAAATAGCATAAACTATCCCTATATAATCTTAAAGAATTATGAGCCTTAAAGATTAAGCTATCAAGTGACATTAGCATCCACAGGTGAACATATCTTATCTATTATATCATATTATATTATATCTTGTCTGGTTTCAAACTCATTCTATAATGGATGATTCCATTACTAAATTAATAAAAATTTCCATTATTAAATTAAAATGAAGGCTCAGCACCTGTAGCTCAAGTGGCTAGGGCACCAGCCACATACATCAGAGCTGGTGGGTTCAAATCCAGCCTGGGCTCGCCAACAGCAATGACAACTACAACCAAAAAATAGCTGGGTGTTGTGGTGGGCACCTGTAGTCCCTGCTTCTTGGGAGGCTGAGGCAAGAGAATTACTTAAGCCCAAGAGTTTGAGGTTGCTGTGAGCTGTGACACTACAGCACTGTACCCAAGGTGACAGCTTGAGACTCTGTCTCAAAAAATAAAATAAATAAATTAGAACGAAAACCTAGGCATTTGAGGTATAGAACCAGGTATTGAAAATTTAAAGATACTAAACAATTACAGACCTAACAGGTATAATTTATTGAAACCCTAGTATGTTTTAATAAATTGGAAATATTTGTCTCTTTCAAGAGACAGCTGATTTTATTCTAATCTTTATAATAACTGTGTAAAGTGGACATCATTATTTTCATTTTTTACTTAAAGAAAATGAGGCTTACAAGTAAACTGCTCGCATCACACAGTGAGTGGCACACATAGGATTAGAATCCAGACTCATGTGACCCCAAAGCCAGTATCTTTACTTTCCTAGTATACACATTGTTCTTAATATATTTAGGCTAAGACCCAAAATATTTATTACAGCCCAATCCAGAAATGCTGAAAAAATTTAGTTTCCTGACAAAAAAATTTATAAGGCTGGTACGTCACATTGATGTAGCCTGACCAGGTTCTCTTCCTAAGACTGACAGAATTAAATTAAGGCATGGGTTATCTGTTTACCAATAAAAACTAGCAAACAGCAGACTGGCCACTACAGCCATGATATCCCCCATGCACTATGCAGTCACCACTGTCCTCTCTCTCCAACCCTACATAGGAAGTAAAGAATTTTCCTGATGAGTATCCAAATTAGTGAAGAAAATATCTTCTTCCTATGTCATCCTTATAAAATTAAAATTGGCATCTTTGCTTCTAAAATGTGTTATTATAGGGTCTATCTGTAACTCTGATAAGCAATGAGCACTACTGCCCATATTAAACTAAAATTTTATTCACAATGACTTGTATTGTATTATTAGAATTTAAACTAGATTAACTTCCATAATATGCAGATTTTCCCTTTACAATCTAGAAAAAGATTTGTCTAAATTTAAGAAGCAAAAATATTTTAATGTGATAATTTTAAGAAATCTTAATGAAGTATTATATGTCAGAGATTCAGAAATTATACAAGTCAACTTTTTGTCCTCCATTGTTTTTTCATCTTTGTGGTCTTCTATTTTTTTACTCTTTTTAAAATACATTAAGCTTACAACACACTGGTATTTCTTTGTTCCCTAACTTTAACTTCACTGTTGATAACATCTTTTTCAGGCTTTTCTATGTATACACATACCACACATGCACATCCTGTACATTCTGTAGGAGGAAGTGTGTCTACTTTGTATACCACTACCTAAGCTTGCAATAGTGCCATGCTCTGGGCAGGTGTGTAATCAACATCTGATGAACTAATAAACGCTAGCTCTCTTCACTTGTTTTGGGAATAGAGTACTTAATTTTTCTAATATTTTCAAATTACGTATATATTTGCTTTTGATGAAAAAAGGGACTTAAAGGTTGCAGTGTAATGATTTAAAGGCTAGAAAAAGTTGTAAATACTTTTAAAACAACTTTTTAATGTCTTAGTTTTTCTATGAATAGAATTAGGTTCTGTATTAATTCAAGCAGAACTAAAATTATGCACTGGATTCAGACAATCAAATTACAAAAGAAATAATGTCACCACTGATCTAGTTACATAAAGAAACATACACTACAGGAATATTTCCTCAAATTCTCAAGAAATATTTTCTCTTAATTACAGATTGAGTATCTCTTACCGAAATGCTTGGGAGTGGAAGTATTTCAGATTTGGTCATATTTGGAATATTTGCATATACATGAGATACTTTTGTTGAAGAATCCAAGTCTAAGCATCACATTCATTTAAGTCTCTTATATGCCTTATAGATATATCCTAAAGGCAATTTTATACAACATTTTTAATCATTTGTGCATGAAACCAAGTCTGTATACACTGAATCATCAAAAAGCAAAGGTGTCAGGTGTGAAAGTTTCTATGTGTGTCATGTAGGCACAAAGAATTTTCAGATTTTGGAGCATTTTGGTTTAGGGATGCTCAACCTGTATAATAAATACATATTAATTTAAATTTTAAGAAAATTTAAACTTTTTAATACAGTTATTAAAAATAACGTTTGAAGAAACGCACATACTGCTAATTAAACTATAAAGATGTGCTTAATATGTACCAGTGAAACTAACAAAAAAAAATCACATTTGTATCAGACCATGATATAAAAAAATTCTAAGCATTAGAAATCCATTCGATCTATAATGTGAAGTTAGACTAAAATAATTCTTAGATTTTAAAGTTTTATTTTGGAAAGCTACTCTTAATAAGGCAGGCTCTGTCACTTAAAAATTTACTATGGAAAAAACTATTTTGTAAATTGCAACTATTAAGATCTTAATTGGCACAAATTTTATATTAATGAGATGTGAGTAATTCTAGCAAAATTATACAGGACAACATGTCCTGCTAAAAAGTTATCTGAAAGGGGAGCATAAGGAAAATACAATGTCAAAATTTTTATCTATATAATTTATTGACTTATAGGAAATTCTGTAAACAAATAATGGATTAAATTACAGAACTCAGGGTCATATAATTTTTTAGGAGATAAGAAATAATTCTGATTTAGATGATCTAATCCTTTACTTAATATTATAATTCTCTGAAAATATTAATTTGGGGGGAGCAGCTCATACAAAATATTATGAATGGAGACCGAGATTATGGTGGTCTAGATCAGCCTGAAACCTCCAAATGACATCATCACATCATCTGTTACTTAACATACTAATTCATATTGCAGGCTTCTAGCAATGAACTGAAGCTACACAATTTATGTTCTTTTTCTGTGAATAGTAAACCACATCTACTTTACAGATGGGGCCTCTTAAGAGTTATCTTGGGACATGACATACTAATGAATTTTGTATAATTTCACAAACACTGCTAATAAAAATACTTATGAACAGAACCCGGAAAGCACTATACATATCCTTTTAAAAAAAGCCATTGTGAAAAATTAATCTATAAATCTAATATAACTTAAAATATTAAGTTCATGGATTTGCATTTTAATATAACCAAAAGTGAGCTGTTTATTAATATGTGAAAGAGATCAACAAGTGTTTGCATTAGTATGAAAATAATATTGGAGAGTATCAAAGGAAGGGACCAGCAAACTGTTACCTTAAGAGAATAATAACTTGGAATTATTTCTCAAACTTCATTTTCAATTCACAGCTAAAGTATTTAAAGATAAGGGTTAAGATAAATGCTCAAATATATTGAAGATATCAGATAAAACTGGGTAAAATTATTTTATATATATACTGTATATAATTATAGTAGATCCTCTTTAAGTCTATCACCCAAGGGACTGTATCAAACTGGTCAACATAGGAGGCGGTCAATACAAGGAACCAGGACTGTGGTACTAATACAGACATGTGGTGCATGTCCAGTCTATGACTATTAGAGAGATGGTCAGTGTAGGGAGGTGGTCAACTATGGATTTAATATCTATTTGAGATAATATAATTTTCTTTAAAATGATATTTATCTGAGTGAGGAATTTCTTTTGTGGGAAAGTAAAGGAGTCCTATAGTAATGTTATTAGTATTTATGTTGTTTCTAAATATTTAACCTTATGAGGAGAACTTAATTTGGAAAAACTGATTTTCTCACGTAAGTTGGTTTCCTTACACACATATTCAACTAAAATTATGTAACTGTTTACTGGAAACATTTATCCCTTTCTGCATATATATTTTTGGAATAATTTATCATGATATTAAGCAAAAAGCTTCAAATTAAATGGACCAAATTTCAGTTATTTACTAATAGAATTTTCTGCCCTCTAAAGGCATTTTTTTTCCTCTCCTGTAGCATCATATAATCCAGAAGTTCTTAAAGTATGGCTCTGGACCAGGACCAGCATTATCACCGGCATTACTTGGGATTAAAAAAATGCAAATTCTTTTTTTTTTGGAGACGGAGCCTCAAGCTGTCCCCCTGGGTAGAATGCTGTTGCATCACAGCTTACAGCAACCTCTAACTCCTGACCTCAAGTGAGTCTCCTGCCTCTGCTTCCCAATTAGCTGGGACCACAGGTGCCCGCCGCAATGCCCAGCTATTTTTTGGTTGCAGCCATCATTGTTATTTGGCAGGCCCGGGCTCAATTCAAACCCGCCACCATAGGTGTATGTGGCTGGCGCCTTAGCCACTTGAGCCATAGGTGCTGAGCCAAAAAAAGCAAATTCTAATGCCTCTCCAGACTTAGTAAATCAGAAACAAACAAGGTATATGCCAGTAATTTGTGTTTTAACAAGTTCTCCAGGTGATTCTGATGCAAGCTAAAATCTGAGAACCGATGACATGACCTAACAACAAACAGTTACAGTTCTTCCATCTTTAGAAGACTAGTAGGAAGCTGTAACAATAATGGCGATAAAAACAACCAAAAAAATCTACCATCACTACTGCCATGTATCAAAGACCCTCTATATGTGTAAGTTACCTCATTTAATCTTAATGATAACTTAGGGGAAAATTTCTCAATTTTACCAAAAAGAAAACAGGCATGGAAGGAAAACTCATACAAGATGAAAGCATAACAGAAGCAGGAGTTAAATTCAAATCAATGATACAGAAGTTATGGCTTTCTACTATACAATACTTATTAAGGAGCAGTTAACACACACAAGTCTCATGTACTGTTTTTAATTAAGATAATTATTTCTATTTAAAAAGTTAAATCATGAACATTCTTAGTGAAAACAAAATATTTATATAAATTAGAATTGTTAAAAGTAACTCAAAGTAACTCATTTACTGTAGAGAAACACCTAAAACTAACAATAATAATGATAATAATAATAACAGATTTAAGGCTATGCCCGGTGGCGCATGCCTACACTATAATCCCAGCACTTTGGGAGGCTGAGGTGAGAGGATTGGTTGAGGCCTGGAATTTGAGGCCAGCCTGAGCAACAAAGCAAGATCTTGTTTCTACAAAATATAAAAAAGAAAATTAGCCAGACATGGTGCTGGTAGTCCCTGCTACTTAGGAGGCCAAGGCAGAAGGGATACTTGATCCCAGGAGTTTGAGTGAGCTATGACTATGCCATTTCACTCTAGCCAGGGGGACAGAGCAAGATCTTGTCTAAAAAACAAAGAAAAACTACTAACAAAACTAACTCTTTTGTTTAAAATCCAGAGTCATTTGAATCAGCCAATGTGAGTTATGTCCTCTACTCAGCAGAGTAAGTGCACCCAGGCAGTAAATATAAATGTGAGACACGCACTGACACTGACAGGAACTGTGAATATGGGACAGTCTTTAGAAAAGCATTTTTGTAAGGAAAAATTGCAAAACCAAAATAAAATAATGGTATCTTTCCTGCAATGACAGCAAGTGTCAAATGTCTGTTTATATACTGCTATTAGGAAAATCTCATACTCGCTTAATTTAAAGTAATAAAAATATAAAAATACATGACTGGGATTGCAAGAAGCTATCTTTATTTTATAATTCAGACATAAAAATATTTCAAATATTATCAAGGCTTGTGCAAAATTACAAAATCTCTTATCAAGTTTAGTAACTTTTTTAACTATTAGTAAAATGCAGTGTTTTGAGGCACCATCCTAAGAGTGCCACACCCAGCAGGTGGGGACAAAAGACTCAACAAATTATCTAGCGCATATAAACAGATTCAAGAGGATGATTCTTTTTTAAAGTCTAACTCATACATTTGCACATGGGAAACAATATACCTTAGCTACTTTCCTCCAGTTAAGACAGTCAAAGAAGTAGTATGTTCCCCTCTCGTATGTATTGGTTTTCATTGTTGGCTCCATGCCTGGTGCCCTGGTAATCCATACTCGTTCTTCTTTGTGGTATCTCCAATCACGGTTAAAA
>CAUYTI010138005.1:0-10134 GCA_963575145.1 Galago senegalensis
CGCACCTTTCTCCACTCACTAAAATTGATTCAAGATGGAGAAAGGACTTAAATTTAAGGCATGAAACAAGAAAAATCCTAAAAGAAAGTACAGGGAAAACTCTGGAAGATATCGGCCTGGGGAAAGACTTCATGAAGAAGATTGCTGTGGCAATCACAACAACAAAATAAACAAATGGGACTTAATGAAACTGAAAAACTTCTGTACTGCTAAGGAGACAACAACCAAGCAAATAGACAACCTACACAATGGGAAAGGATATTTGCCTATTTTTAATCAGACAAAACCTTGATAACTAAGGATGTATAGAGAACTCAAATTAATCCACATGAAAAAAAAAGCCAACAATCCCATATATCAATGGGCAAGAGACATGAATAGAAACTTCTCTAAAGAAGACAGATGAATGGCTAACAATCATATGAAAAAGTGATCATCATCTCTAATTATTAGAGAAATGCAAATCAAAACCACCCTGAGATATCATGTAACACCAGTGAGAATGGCCAACATCACAAAATCTCAAAACCGAAGATTCTGGCATTGATGTGGAGAGAAGTGAACACTTTTACATTGCTGGTAGGACTGGAAACTAATACAACCTTTTTGGAGGGAAGTATGGAGAACCCTCAAAGAACTCAAGCTAGACCTCTCATTTAAAAAAATCCTTTTATTATAAGGACATTTACACTAGGCTGTTTCTTGTAGCTCAATTTACAATTGACAAAACGTGGAAACTACCTAAATGCCCACCAATCCAGGAATGGATTAACAAGCTGTGGTTTATGTACAGCTTGGAATACTATTCAGCCATTAAAAATGCAGACTTCACAGCCTTTGTATTAACCTGGATAGAAGTGGAATACATTATTCTTAGTAAAGGATCACAAAAGTGGAATCTTATATACTCAATTTTAATATGAAGACAATTAATGACAATTAATGACATGGTGGGGGTGGGGGAAGGGGTGAGCAGGGAGAGAAAGAAGGAGGGAGGAGTGGTGAAATGGAAGAGCAGAGAGAGGGAAGGAGGGAGGGGAGTGTGGTCTTGGTGTGTGCCACACCTTTTGGGAGCAAGACACAATTGTATGGGGACTTTACCTAAGAAATGCAATCAGTGTCACCTGGTTTCTTGTACCCTCAATGAATCCCTAACAATAAAAAAATATGAGGGGAGTCTGGTACATAGTTTATTTTATGAGTACTTCTAAAGATGTATGAATAAGACAAAGAAAGAGTAGAAGGTAGATATGCCCCTAGATTGCAATTCTGGAAGTTAAGGGCTTGATTTATTTTCTTTTTACCTTTTCCCTTTTTTGAAGAGAATCTCACTTTTTCTCCCTGGTTAGTGCCAAGGAATCATAGGTCATAGTGATCCCAAACTCCTTGCGCAATCCTCTTGGCTCAGCCTCCTGTGTAGCTGGGACTACAGGCATCTGCCACAATGCATGGATAGTTTTTCTATTTTTAGTAGAGACTGGGTCTTGCACTTGCTCAGTCTGGTATAGAACTCCTGAGTTGAAGCAGTCCACCTGCCTCAGCCTCCCAAAGTGCTAGGATTACAGGTGTGAGCCTCTGCACCCAGCCTAAAGGGTTATATTTCTAATTTTATGTATTTCTAAACTAATATCTAGCCAGACAACTTTGTTAATAGAACTTTTTTTTATACTTGCCTTTCTTTTAACCAAAGCATATATTAAAAAATTCTGTTTTTTACAAAAGATGTAAAGTCTCCATCGTTCTTTATGGCTGAATGGTGTTCCATGGTATACATACACTATAGTTCATTTATCTATTTGTGAGTTGATGTGCACTTATCTAGAACAATTTGCAGAATATTCTCCTATGTAAAGTAGTACATGAATGGAAAGCAAGCATCCAATGCACTACTAACATGAAACCAGTAGATTAACAATTGCATGCCCATGAGAGAAAAATGCAGTAAAATTCAAGTGGCATCAGGGGGGAGAAGGGAGAGTTGAGGAGAGAGAAGGAGAGTTGAGAAAGGAGGAGGGAGGGGATTTGGTAAGCTCTAACCTAACAGACACAATATAGGGGTATTTGGCACATCTCCTGACTGAAGGTCTCAACTACAAGTGGTTTTTACCTAACAAATGTACAAAATGTAACCTAATTGTTTATACCCTTATATTATCCTGAAATTAAAAAAAAATCAGTTTTATAATTATGTTATCAGTCCTACGAGAACCAACAGTCCTTGGAGAGGTCCATCTTTAAAGTCTAGACGTTGTCTGAAAAATCTTCCTAGGAAACTGGATTCTGCTCACAGTATTATACATACTGCTCAACAGCACATTGAGAGGTTTCTTTTTGTTTTTTTGCTTATTTATTTGTGTAGCATTTGTGTGTGTTAGATAAAATAGACTTAGCTGCTTCTTACATTCTTTGAAAATCTGGAAGAGGTTGGCATTATTATATTTAACCTGTAGAAGAATCTTATAGCCAAAGGAAACTTTTTGTATGTTGTTTTTCAACACACGTGCTTTTTTCTCCATGATTGTGTCAAGAAAAGTATAGATTCAATCATCATCATTTGCTATACTTATCAAGTACTCCATATGTGTTATGCATTTAAAATTTTTTTTTATTAAGTCGTTTGTACATAGATCATGAATACATTTATGCCATTGTGGGATTCAATATGTTGATTATTTGTACAAAATGGAGTGCTTACATCCTACTAATCAACATAACCTTCACCTCATTTACCCAATTACAGTGTTAAGACATTTGTGTTCTACACCTGATAGATCCAACTTGTACTTGCAATATGCTCCATAGGTGTGGTCCCCCACTAACCCTCCCTCTATTGACCCACCCCCCTCCCTTCCCCTCTCCCTCCCCTTCCTTCCTTCATCCTAGGCTATAGTTGTGTTTCATTTTTCATATGGAAGTGTGACTCTTTATAAATTGGTTTCATAGTAGTACTGAGTACATTGGATATTTTTTTTCCATTCCTGAGATACTTTACTAAGAAGAATATTTTCCAGCTCCATCTATGTAAACATGAAAGAGGAAAAGTCTCCATTTTTTTTAATGCTGCATAGTATTGCATGGTATGCATATACCACAATTTATTAATCCATTCATTGGTCGATGGGCACTTGAGCTTCTTCCTTGACTTGGAAATTATGAATTGAGCTACAGTGAATAATCTGGTTCAAATATTGCTATTGCCAAATGATTTTTGGTCCTTTGGATATACACCTAGAAGAGGAATTGCAGTATCAAACAGCAGGTCTACATTTAGATCCCTGAGTATTCTCCAAAATTCCTCCCAAAAGGAATGTACTAGCTTGCATTCCCACCAGCAGTGCAGAAGTGTTCCCTTTTTTCCACATCCATGCCAACATCTGTAGTTTTGGGATTTTGTGACGTGGGCTACTCTTACTGGACTTAGATGGTATCTCAGAGTGGTTTGGTTTACATTTTTCTGATGACTAAAGATGATGAGCATTTTTTTATGTGTCTGTAGATCATGTGCCTGTCTTCTTCAGAGAAGCTTCTGTTTATGTCTCTTGCCCACAATGAAATGGGATCACTTGTTTTTTTTTTTTTTTTTTAGTAATAAGTTTGAGTTCTCTATGGATTCTGGTTATTAGACCTTTGTCAGAAATATAACTTGCAAAACTCCTCCCCCATTCTGAGGGCTGTCTATTTGCTTTACTTTGTATGTTCTTGGCAGTGCAGAAGCTTTTTAATTTGATCAGGTCCCAGTAACATAGTTTTGATGCTGCTTCAATTGCCTCATAAAGTATTCTCCCAGGCCAGTTTTTTCAAGCATTTCCCCTGCACTCTCTCTAAGAATCTTTATAGTTTCATGTATTAAGTTCAAGTCCTTTAACAAGTGAGAGTCAATTTTTGTTAGAGTAGAAAGATGTGTGTCCAGTTTCAGTCTTCTACAGGTCTCCAACCAGTTCACTCAGCACCATTTGTTGAATAGGGAATCTTTCCTCTAATTTATATTTTTGATAAGCTTATCAAAAATCAAATGACAATAAGTGTCTGGGTTCACCTCTTGGTTTTCAGTTCTGTTCCGTACATCTACCTTTCTATTTTGGTGCCAGTACCATGCTGTTTTGATCACTATCAATTTATAGTATAGTCTGAAGTCTGGAAGTGTGATTCCTCCTGATTTGTTTTTATTTCTGAGTAATGTCTTGGCTATTTGAGTTTTTTTCTGTTTCCATAAAAAACTAAGTACTAATTTTTCCAAGTCTTTAAAGTATGACAGAGGTGCTTTAATAGTGATTGCATTAAATATGTATATTGCTTTAGGTAGGATAGGCATTTTAACAATGTTGATTCTTCCCAGCCATGAGCATGGCATATTTTTCCATTTGTTAACAACATTTTCAGCTATTTCTTTTCACAAAGTTTCATAGTTATCTTTATAGAGATTTTCCACGTCCTTAGATACACTCCCAGGTATTTTATATTTTTTGGCACTATTTTAAAGCGAATAGAGTCCTTGATTTTTTTTTCCCCTTGACTATTGTTGGCATATATAAAGGCTATAGATTTGTGAATTTTAATTTTGTATCCTGAGACGTTGCTGTATTCCTTGATCATTTCTAGGAGTTTTGTAGTTAATTCCCTGGGGTTTTTCAGATATATAATCATATCATCTATGACCAGTGACAGTTTTATCTCCTGTGGTCCTATTTGGATCCCCTTGATTGCCTTCTCTTGTCTGATTGTGGTGGCTAAGACTTTGATTACAATGTTAAAAAGCAGTGGAGACAGTGGGCAACCTTCCCTGGTTCCTGATATGAGTGGAAATGATTTCAGTTTTACTCCATTCAATACGAACGATATTGGCTGGGGGTTTGCTGCAGATGGCCTCTATCAATGTAAGAAATGTTCCTTCTATACCTATTTTCTTAAGCATTCTGATCAAGAAAAGATGCTGGATGTTATCAAAAGCTTTTTCTGCATAGGTTGAGAGAATCATATGGTCTTTGTTTTTTCATTTGTTTATGTGATGTATTATATTTATGGATTTACATATATTGAACGATTTTTGGGACCCTGGGATGAAATCCACCTGTTTGTTATGTATAATTTGTTTGATGTATTGTTGGATTCTGTTTGCTAGGATCTTATTGAATATTTTTGCATCAATATTCATTAGAGATATTGGTCTATAGTTTTCTTGTCTTGTTGAGTCTTTTCCTGGTTTGTGGATCAGGGTGATAGCAATTGCTTCATAGAATGTGTTGGGAAGTATTCATTCTTTTTCTATATTTTGGAAAAGGTTAAGTGATATAGGTACTAGTTCCTCTTTAAAGGTTTGGTAGAATTCTGATATGAAGCTATCTGGTCCTGGGCTCTTCTTTTTGGGGAGATTTCTTATAGTTGATGCTATTTCAGAACTTGTTATAGGCTTTTTCAACATTTCCACTTCTTTCTGGCTAAGTCTAGGAGGGTGGTATGTTTCCAAGTATTGATCTATTCCCTTCAGATTTCCATACTTCTGAGAATAGAGTTTTGTGTAATATTTATTAAGGATTCTTTGAATTTCTGAGGAGTCTGTTGTTATTTGGCCTTTATCATTTCTGATTGATGAAATTAAGGATTTTACTCTTCTGCTTCTGGTTTGGTTAGCCAAAGTTTTATCTATTTTATTGATCTTTTCAAAAAACCAACTTTTTGATTGGTTGATCTGTTGTATGATTCTTTTGTTTTCAATTTCATTTAGTTCTGCTCTAATTTTAGTTATTTCTTTTCTTCTGCTGGATTTGGGGTTGGAATGTTCTTCCTTTTCCAGTTGCTTGATGTTCAATTAAGTTCTTGACTTCCTCTTTTTCTGTTTTCTTGAGGAAGGCTTGCAATGCTACAAATTTCCCTCTTAGGACTGCCTTTGCAGTATCCCAGAGGTTCTGATAGTTTGTGTCTTCATTATCTTTTTGTTCCAAAAATTTGATAATTTCCTTGTTAATCTCATCTATGACCCAGCTATCATTCAGCATGAGGTTATTTAGTTTCCATGTTTTTGTATGAGTATGCGGATTCCTGTTGTTACTGAGTTCAACTTTTATTACGCAATGGTCTGAGAAAATAGAAGGAATGATTTCTGTTCTTTTAAATTTGCTGAGGTTAGACTTGTGGCCTAAGATGTGATTAATTTTGGAGGATGATCCATGGGCTGATGAGAAGAATGTGTATTCAGTTTTGTTAGGATGAAACATTCTGCAGATGTCTGTTAAATGCAAATATTGAATGGTTAAGTTTAAGTCTAAAATTTCTTTGCTTATCCTCTTATTGGAAGATCTATCTAACACTGCCAATGGGATGTTAAAGTCTCTGACTACTATGGTGGTGGAGGAAATCACATTCTTCATGTCTGTTAGAATCCCTCTTATAAATTGAGGCCATTCTGGTTGGGTACATAAATATTAATTTTATATATATATATATATATATATATATATTTTCTACAAGCACATTAGTATAAAGACAAATAAATCAATATTATAGATTAAAAAATAATTGAAATCTCATCATGTTGAGTGTTGCCCTTAACAAGTATGAAGTAACCACCCTTATCTTTTTTTACTTTTGTTGGTTAAAGCCTATTGTATCTGTGAATAAAATTGCAATATCTGCTTTTTTCTGATTTCCATTTTCATGAAGCATAGACAACCATCCCTTTACCCTGAGTCTATGTTTATCTTTTTTCTAATTGAAGTTTTACTTTATTTTGTTAAAAGTTTTGAGTATATTATCTTTGCTCTTTCAAACTAATGTAAGTACAATGATAAGCATTTGAGCAAAAAGTACCCTGCTGTATGAACTTATTTTATTATTATTTCTTTTTAGAGACAGAGTCTCACTTTGTTGTCCTTGGTAGAGTGCTGTGGCATCACAGCTCACAGCAATCTCTAGCTCTTGGGCTTAGGTGATTTGATTCGCTTGCTTCAGCCTCCCGAGTAACTGGGACTATAGGTGCCTGCCACAATATCCAGATATTTTCTGTTACAGTTTGGCCAGGGCTGAGTTTGAACCCACCACCCTCAGTATATGGGCCAGCACCATACTCACTGATCCAAAAGTGCTGCCTGATGAACTTATTTTTTTATAATGCAAGGGCATTCTGCCAACTGAAAGTAGAAATATGTGATCCAATTATAAAACATAACATGGGAATAAGCATGCACAACTGAATAGTCATGAAAAAATAGAGAATAAAAATATTCTTTTTAAAAATACTAAATTTAAGTTACATGGAAATTATTTTATGCATAAATAATCACATGTATTTTATAATCAGAAGGACTCATCAATGGTCTTTACTGAAAAACAAATATTAACTTTAGTTAAAAAGTTTAACTTTTCTTCAAAGTAATTTCAAAAGATCATATTCAAATTAAATAAGATATTTTAACAATTCTTTCCAAAACATGTTAGATTGTTCTTATCCCGAGAAATCTTGTGGTGTTCATAAATTAATCTGCTAACAGAAAAGAGCAAGAAAAGCCCAATCTAGGAAAGAAAATAGTTCTATTAAGCAAGTATGATCTTAACGTAATATGTTTTCTTCCTTCCCATCCTTTCTGCTCATGCAGTCTTTCCAGGGTAACTTGCAGGCAGCTCCCCTGTATGTACATTTTCTATCTTGGCTGTGATGTAGCTGAGGGAATCATTAATTTGTCCTTTCCAATTCATCAGGCAGGAAGATCTAAGCCCAAACCTCATGCCTATCCCCAGGCTGCACTAAGGAACATTTATTTTAGCAACAAAGTAGCGTGAACTTCTGTAGTGATTATTTTGTTGTACTATTTTGTTGTCTTATTACAAATTAACCATTAAAAAAACAAAAAGCAGAAATTCAAACTCTGTGGACAAATAATTATTTGAAAGTTGGGAAAATGAGAAATACCTAAAGCCCTAACCACTTAAAGTCTCCCTGCCTTGTGTTTATACTTAGAAACCTACAAACAGCCTTTTCCCCACCCCTGCATCAAGAAATGGTGACATCAGTTAGTCAAAAATGGGTTGTAAGCTCTGGAAGATTGAAAGGAGTTTCAAGTCCACAAGCTTATCCATTAGCTTACTCTTTCCTGTCCTCAGTCCGCACATCCCCAACACTGGAAGCTGCAGGTGCAGGGGGCTTGCAGCTGCAGACCGGCCTGCTTGTGGTGGAGGCTGTCAGGGAGGCCTCAGCAGCACACACTGGAGTCCTCTTCAGCTTTATCACGCGATGCGGCATTAGCTTCTTATCCTAGAACTGCACCTTTGCTGGGGACAGGTATGTATCTCTGTTCTCAGTGCTCCCGGCCCCACAGGGAGCCTGAGAACACCCAGCTGCCCCTGTCCCCACAGGAGAAGTGGCCTCTGGGGGCACAGAGAGCTGAGCTGCCTTTCTGTAGCTGCCACCTTGAAAACAATATGTTGCTGGCAGAGCCTCACTGGGTGGAAACACCCAGACTGAGACTGAGTTCTTGATTTTAATTTGGGTACTTATGGAAGGCAGAAATCTGTCTGGCTTAGGACCAGTCTTACAGTTCACACCTTCTTCATCTTCATTGAATACCAGCCACCTCTTTCAAATCAGAGTCATATGACGCAAGCTTCCAAGTAAAGGCCGCTCTTCTAGAGTCCAGCATTTTATCAGTTCATGAGGCACCCGTCAGTAGTGGACACCTTTTCCTTCCCAAGCATCAAAGGCATCCATCATTTTCTTCAATTGTGCTACTGAATAATAGCTCCAAATGTATTGAACATTATTTCCAGCCTCTCTTTTAAAAATGCTTTAAATGTGAATTCTTCCTCCCAGCTGCTAATCAATAGCATCTGTTCCACCAGTTTTTGTGGCATATACACCAATAATTCTACTCTTGCAGCTTGTGCCAGATATCAAGATAGTGGAGAACCTAAACTGTTGGTTTATTGCAAACTAAACCATATAAATCGCCAAAGTATGTTAAACCCTTTTTAAGTTCTATATTTGATCTTAAAGAATATGTCTCCATTTCATTGGCCAAGTGGTCAGACAAGCTGTACAGATAAGGGATGCCAAATTAATCAGCTTCTTCCAATAGGGCAATGCAGGTTTGCTCATCTGTGGGAATCTGAACTTCTCCATGCAGATAATCCAAAAGGTATTTAAATAGATGTCCATCATGATCAATAACACAAGCCCCTGACTCATCTGTTTTTAGAGGAAAGCGATCACTGAACATGAACACCAAGATAGTCTTTAAAGTGGCACAATGACCCATGCCAGGCCATGTAAATACAGCCACCCACATTCAGTCTAAGAATATCTAGTACCTCTTCTGCCTTGTGGCCTTACGTTGCTTCCCCAGACACCTGAACATTAGCCAAACAATACTTTTAGAAACTTCAATGATGATACTGGTCCCCCTCTAATTCACATGGATGGAATTACTATCCCTGTTGACAGATGAGGACACTGGGGTAAAAAATAGAGAGATGTGTACAGAGGCCACACTTGGTCGGGCTGCTAGCAGGTGATAGAGCCAACTCCAATCCACATCAGCAGGACAAAGCCAAATTCTTCTGGTCCACTACACACCACCTCCTTTTTCCCTGTTTTTACCACTGGCTATGTCTCCTGACCCAGAGCCCTACCCATCTGAAGACAGTAACACAGCAGCATCCCATTTCCTAGGATTTAAGAGCTATTCCTCCCCTCTCCCAGTCAGGTCTCCTAAGGTGGAGGAGCATCACCATTCCACGGCCAGATCTGTGGTGGCACGCTCCAGATTCCACCTTCAACTGCACCCTCTGAGGCTTGTTGTTATGTGGAAAGTGCCCCCAAAGTATGGTGCTATGACCACCTGCATCAAAACCATCAGGGATGCTGAGGAAACTGCAGGCACCCAGGCCACAGCACCAACAGTCTGCTTCCAAATGTCTGTGGTGCGGCTCGACACCTGTGGCTCAACTGGCTAAGGCGCCAGCCACATACACCTAAGGTGGCAATTTCAAATCCAGCCCAGGCCTGCCAAACAACAATGACAGCTGCAACCAAAAAATAGCTGGGCATTGTGGCAGGCGCCTGTGTCCCCAGCTACTTGGGAGGCGGAGGCAGGAGACTCGCTTGAGCCCAGGAGTTGGAGGTTGCTGTGAGCTGTGATGCCATGG
>CAUYTI010138007.1:0-11578 GCA_963575145.1 Galago senegalensis
TTTTTGAGACAGAGCCTCAAGTTGTCCCCCTGGGTAGAGTGCCGTGGCATTACAGCTCACAGCAACCTCCAACTCCTGGGCTCAAGCAAGTCTCTTGCCTCCGCCTCCCAAGTAGCTGGGACCACAGGTGCCCGCCACAACGCCCGGTTATTTTTTGGTTGCAGCTGTCATTGTTGTTTGGCGGGTCCAGGCTGGGGATTCGAACCTGCCACCTTAGGTGTACGTGGCTGGCGCCTTAGCCAGTTGAGCTATAGGCGCCGAGCCTGACATATGTTTTAAAATAGAATCTTATTTCACTTCATACTAGTTGAGGGAATAATACAACAAGAGAACATTTTGATTCTAAATATTTATGAGCCCAACTTAAACACTCCCAGATTTATGAAATAGACCTTGATTGATCTGAGCAATATGATATCCCATAACATCATAATAGCTGAAGACTTTTAACACCCCTCTGACAAGACCAGACAGATCCTTTAAACAGAAACTAAACAAAGATACAAGGGTCTTAAATATGACCCTAGAACAAATGGGCTTAATAAACATATACCATCCCAAAGCTAAGGAATATCTGTTCTTCTCGTCCACCCATGAACACACTCCAAAGTAGATCATATCCTAGGATACAAATCAAACCTCAACAAAATTAAAATAATTGAAATTATACATTGTATCTTCTCAGACACACAGCAATAAAGGTGGAATTCAACTCCATCAAAACTTTCATCCCCACACAAAAGAATGGAAATTAAATAACCTATGTTGAATGACAGTTGAGTCAAGGAAGAGATAAAGAAGAAAATTAAATTTCTTGAAAATAATAATAATGAAGCTATAAGTTACCAAAACCTGTGGGATACTGCAGAAGCAGTCCTAAGAGGTGAATTTATCACATTAGATGCCTATATCCAAAAAATAAAGAGTACACATCAGCAACCTAATGAATTATCTTAAAGAAATGGCAATGGATGAACTATCTAATCCCAAACCTACCAGAAGAAAAGAAATAAAATTAAATCAGAAATAAATGAAATTAAAAACACAAGAATCATTCAGAAAATTAATAAAACACAGTTGGTTCTTTGAAAAGGTAAATAAAATTGATAAACCATTGGCCAGATTAACCAGACAGAAAAGTAAAATCTCTAATAACCTCAATCAGAAATGATACAGGAGGGCAGTGCCTGTGGCTCAGTGTGTAGAGCGCCAGCCCCATATACTGAGGGTGGTGGGTTTGAACCTGGCCCTGGCCAAACTGCAACAAAAAATAGCTGGGCATTGTGGCAGGTGCCTGTAGTCCCAGCTACTTGGGAGGCTGAGGCAAGAAAATCACCTAAGCCCAGAAGTTGGAGGTTGCTGTTAGCTGTGGTGCTACGGCACTCTACTGAGGGTGATAAAGTGAAACTCTGTCTCAAAAAAAAAAAAAAAAAAAAAAAGGAAAAGAAAATAAATGAAAAAGGGAAATAACAGCAGATATTACATATATGTAAGAGATTATCTGACCAGATAAATATGGGCAGATTATTATGCCCAGATATTTAACAATGTGGAAAAAATGGACCAATAGCTGCAATCACACCCTCTCCCTAGACTTAACCAAGAAATAGAACTTTTGAACAGACCAATTTCAAGCACTGAGATCAAAGAAACAATAAAAAATCTTCCAACCAAGAAAAGGCCTGGTCCAGATGGCTTCACACGAGAATTCTTTCAGACCTTTAAAGAAGAGCTTATTCTCATACTGCAGAAATTATATCAAAAAACGGAAAAGGAAGGAATCTTCCCTAACATGTTCTATGAAGCAAACATCACCCTAATACCACAACTTCAAAAAGACCCAATTAAAAACTGGAACTATAGACCAATTTCACTAATGAATATAGATGCAAAAATACTCAACACAATTTTAGCCAATAGATTACAGTTACACATTAAAAAAAATTATACACGACTATCAAGTAGGCTTCATCCTGGGGATGCAAGACTTGTTTAACATACACAAATGCATAACTGCAATTCACATGAATAGAAGCAAAAACAAAGGCCATATGAACTTATCAATAGATGCAGAAAAAACATTTGATAAAATCCAGCATTTTTTTTTTAACAAGAACACTTAAGAATATAGGTGGCACATTTCTTGAACTGATTGAAGCCATCTATGATAACCCCACAGCTAATATTATACTGAATGGAGTAAACTGAACTTTTTCCTCTTAGAGCTGGAATCACATAAGGAGGCTGCCTATCACCACTACTATTCAACATGGTGCAGGAAGTTCTATTCAACGTAATCAGGTAAGAGAAGGAAATAAGGAGCATCAAAATGGGTCCACTGGACTTCAAACTCTTCAATCTTTGCCAAGGATATGATCTTTTACTTACAGAACCCCAGAGATTCAACCACAAGACTCCTGGAAGTGATCAAGAAATATAGTAACATCTCAGGATATAAAATCAATGCCAGAAATCAGTAGCCTTTGTATATGCCAATAATACCCAAATTGAGAAGGTAATCAGGGCACAATTAAAATAGCCAACTTGAGAAGGTAATCAGGGCACAATTTCCTTCATAGTAACTTCAAAGAAAAGGAAATACCTAGGAATATACCTAAGAAAAGAGGTGAAGGACCTCTAAAATGAGAATTATGAAACTCTATGAAAAGAAATAGCAGAAGACATTAACAAATGAAAGAGCATACCATGCTCATGGCTGGGAATAATCAACATTGTGAAAATATCTATACTTCACATAGCAATCTGCAGATTGCTATTAAAATACCAACATCGTACTTTCAAGACTTGGAAAAAATAGTTGTTTATTTCATATGAAACCAGAAAAACCTGTAGAGCTAAGAGAATTTTTTTTTTTTTTAGTTTTTGGCTGGGGCTGGGTTCTAACCCGCCACCTCTGGCATATGGGGCTGGCACCCTACTCCTTTGAGTCACAGGTGCCTCCTGCCAAGGGAATTTTTAGCTTTATATATTTTATTGTATTATTATTATTATTACTTTCTAGAGACAGAGTCTCATTTATCACCCTTAGTGGAGTGCTGTGGTGTCACAGCTCACAGCAACCTCAAACTCTTGGGCTTGTGACTTATCCGCTGAGCCATAGGCACTGCCCCTATATATTTTATTTTTATTGTTGGGGATTCAAGGAGGGTACAAAGAATCACATTACATTGATTGCATTTGTTAGGTAAAGTCCCTCTTATAATTGTGTCCTACCCCCAAAAGATGTGTTACCCACCATGACCCCCACCCTCTCCTTCCCTTCCTTTTTCTGCTGTCCCCTTCCTCCACCCCTGACTGTGTACCAGGTCATTAATTATCCTCATATCAGAATTAAGTACATAGGATTCATGCTTCTCCATTCTCGTGATGCTTTACTAAGAAGAATGTGTTCCACTTCCATCCAGGGTAATAGAAAAGATGTAAAGATTCCATCTTTTTTGATGGTTGAATAGTATTCCTTTGTAAACATATGCTACAGCTTATAAATCCATTCCGGGGTTGGTGGGGATTTAGGCTGTCTCCACATTTTGGCAATTGTAAGTTGAGCTGTGATAAACAGTGTAGTGCAAGTATCCTTATGATAAAAGAATTTTTTTCCTTCTGGGTAGATGCCAAAGGATTGCAGGATCAAATGGGATGTCTAGCTTGAGTCCTTTGAGGGTTCTCCATACTTCCTTCCAAAAAGGTTGTATGAGTTTGCAGTTCCACCAGCAGTGTAAAAGTGTTCTCCTCTCTTCACATTCATGCCAGCATTTGCAGCTTTGAGATTTTGTGATGTGGGCCATTCATACTGGGGTTACATGATATCTCAGGGTGGTTTTGACTTGCATTTTTTTAATCCTTAGGGATGATAAGCATTTTTTCATGTTTGTTAGTCATTCGTCTGTCTTTAGAGAAAGTTCTGTTTCATCTGTCTTGCCCAGTGATTTAAGGGATTGTTGGCTCTTTTTATGTTGATTAATTTGAGTTCTCTGTAGATCATAGTTATCAAGCTTTTGTCTGATTCAAAATATGCAAATATTCTTTCTTATTGTGTAGGTTGTCTATCTTCTTTGTTTGTTGTCTCCTTAGCTGTACAGAAGCTTTTTAATTTAATTAAATCCCATTTGTTTATTTTTGTTGTTGTTGCAATTGCCACAGAAGTCTTCTTCCTAGGCCTATATCTTCAGGTGTTTTTTCCCATGCTTTCTTTGAGGATTTTTACCATTTCATGCCTTAAGTTTAGGTCAAAATATCTATCTTGAATCAGTTTTTGTGAATGGAGAAAGGTGCAGGTCCAGTTTTAGTCTTTTACATATGTATATCCAGTTCTCTCATTACTGTTTATTGAATAGGGATTCTTTCCTGCAGTGTATGTTCTTGTTTGGTTTATCAAAGTTTAGGTGGCTGTAAGATGTTAGTTTCATCTCTTGGTTTTCTATTCAGTTCCAGATGTCTGTGTGTCTATTTTTGTGTCAGTACTATGCTGTTTTGATCACTATGGCCATGTAGTACAGCCTAAAATCTGGTAGGCTGATGCCCCTGGGTTTTATTTATTTATTTATTTTTTTTAATCTTTGTTTTGTTTTTAAGAATTGCCTTAGCTATACAGGTTTTTTTCTGGTTCCATGCAAAATGAAGAACTATTTTTTCCAAGTCTCTCTCTCTCTCTCTTTTTTTTTTTTTTTGCAGTTTTTGGCTGGGGCTAGGTTTGAACCCACCCCCTCCAGCATATGGGGCTGGCACCCTACTCCTTTGACCACAGGTGCCACCCCTTTTTCCTAGTCTTGAAAGTATGATGTTGTTATTTTAATAGGGATGGCATTGAATCTGTATATACTTTGGCAAGTATAGACATTTTAACAATGTTGATTTTTCTCAGCCATGAGCATGGTATGTTCTTCTATTTGTTAATATCCTCTGCTATTTCCTTTCTTCTGGTTTCATAATTTTCTTTATAGAGGTACTTCACCTCTTTTCTTAGGTATATTCCTAGGTATTTTATTTTCTTTGAAGCTACTGTGAAGGGAGTTGTGTCCTTAATTAGCTTCTCATCTTGGCTGTTATTGGCGTTTAGAAATGTCACTGATTGTGGACATTGATTTTATATCCTGAGAACTTATTTTATTTTTTGATCACTTCCAGGAGTCTTGTGGTTGAGTGTTTGGTGTTCTTTAAGTAAAAGATATTGTTTGCAAAGAGCAAGAGTTTGACCTCCTTTGGTCCCATTTGGATGCCGTTTATTTAAATCCTTCTCTTGCCTGATTATATTGGCTAGAAGTTCTAGCACTATGTTGAATAGTAGTGGTGATAGACGCCAACCTTGTCTGTCCAGTCCTAAGTGAAAAAGCTTTCAGTTTTACTCCATTCACTAAAATATTAGCTGTGGTTGTATAATAGGTGACTTCAATCAGTTTAAGAAATGTGCCACCTATGCCTATATTTTTCAGTGTTCTAATTCGAAAAGGATGCTGGATTTTATCAAATGCTTTTTCTTTATCAATTGAGAGGATCATATAGTCTTTATTTTTGCTTCTGTTGATATGGTGAATAATATTTATGGATTTGTGTATGATAAACCAGCCTTGCATCCCTGGGATGAAACCTACTTGATCATGATGTATGACATTTTTAATGAGAAGCTGTAGTGTATTGGCTGGGATAATACTGAGAATTTTTGCATTTGTATTCATTATTGAAATTGGTCTGAAGTTCTCCTTTTTATTTTTATTTATTTACTTTTGAGACATTCTCACTATGTTGCTCTTGGTAGAGTGCTGTGGCATCATAGCTGACAGCAACCTCAAACTCTTGGGCTAAAGCAATTCTCTTGTCTCAACCTCCCTAGTAGCTAGGACTATAGGTGGCCACCACAATGCCTGACTATTTTTGTTGTTGTTGTTGATGTAGTTGTCATTGTTGTTCAGCAGGACTAGGGCGGGTTTGAACCTGCCAGCCCTAGTATGTGTGGCTAGCGCCCTAACCACTGAGCTACGTGCACTGAGCCAGTTCTCCTTTTTAGTTGGGTCTTTTCCTGATTTTGATATCAGAGTGATGTTTGGGTCATAGAATCTGTTGGGGAAAATTCTTTCCTCGTGAATTTTTATTGAATAATTTCCATTTCCTTCACATTGTTTGGGCATAGAGTTTCTTGTAGTATTCGGAGATAATCTCCTCTTTCTCTGTGGCATGTGTAGTTATTTCCTCTTTATTGTTTCTGATTGCAGTTACTTGAGGTTTTACTTTTCTATTTCTAGTTAGTCTGGCCAAAGATTTATCTATTTTATTTATTTTTTTCAAAAACCCAGCCTTTACTGTTGTTATTTTTCTGAATGATTCCTTTGTTTTCAGTTTTATTAATTGCTGATTTAATTTTGTATATTTCTTTTCGTCTACTGTGTTTAGGCTCAGATTGCTCTTCTTTTTCCAATTCCATAAGATGGTTTACCAGTTTGTTTGTGCTTTCTCTTTATGCCTGGATGTAGGCATCTAAAGTGATAAATTTTTCTCTCAGGACTGCTTTTGCTATATCCCACAGGTTTTGGTAGCTTGTGTCTTCATTGGTGTTTTGCTTAAGGAAGTTAATGATTTCCTTTTTTATCTCTTTCTGAACCCAACTATCATTCAGCATAAGGGTGTTTAATTTCCATGCCTTTCTGTGGGGTTCAACATGTTTGTTAGAGTTGAGTTCCACCTTTATTGCCTTGTGGTCTTAGAAGATACAAGGTAAAATTTCAGTTCTTTCTATTTTGTTGAGGTTTGATTTATATCCTTGGATATGATCTATTTTAGAGAATGTTCCATTGGCTGATGAGAAGAATGTATTCTTTAGCTTTGGGATGGAGTGTTCTATAAGTGTCTATCAAACACAGTTGTTTAGGGTTTCATTTAAGTCCCGTGTGTTTGTGCTTAGTTTCTGTTTAGAGGATCTGTGCAGCTCTGTAATAGGACAAAGGTAGAGGCCTTACCCTACCAGACTTTAGGCTATATTATATGTCTGCAGTGTTCAAAGCAGCATGGCACAAAAATAGAGACATAGCCATTTGAAACTAAATAGAGAACTGAGAGATGAAACTAGCCTCTTATTGCCATCTGGTCTTTGATAAACCAAACAAAAGCATATACTAGGGAAAAGAATTCTTATTCAATAAATGGTGCTGACAGAAGCGGATAACCACATGTAAAGGACTAAAACTGGATCTGCACCTTTCACTACTTATAAAAATTGATTCAAGATAGATAAACAATTTAAATCCAAGGCATGAAACAATAAAAATCCTAGAAGAAAGTGTGGGAAAACTCTTCAGGATGTTGGCCTAGATAAAGATTTTATGAAGACTTCAGTAGCAATTGCAACAATAACAAAAATAAATGATACTTAATTAAACTGAAAAGCTTTTGTACAAGTAAAGACATAACATCAAAGCAAATAGACAACCTTCAGAATGGGAAAAGATATTTGCATGTTATGAATACAACAAAAGTTTGATAACTATGATCTATACAGAACTCAATCAACAAAAAAAGAGCAAACAATCTCATCTATCACTGGGCAAGAGACATGAACAGAACTTTCTCTGAGGAAGACAGACAAATGGCTAACAAACAAATAATAAAAAGCTCACCATCCCTAGTCTTCAGAGAAATGCAAATCAAAACCACCCTGAGATATCACCTAACCCCAGTTAGATTAGCCCATGTCACAAAGTACCAAGGTTGCAGGTGCTGACATGGTTGCAGAGAGAGGGAACACTTTTACACTGTTGGTGGGACTGGAAAGTAATATAGCCTCTTTGGGAAAAAATATAGAGAATGCTCAAAGAACTCAAATTAGATCTCCCATTTTACCTTGAGATCCTACTACAAGGCATCTACCCAGAAGAAGAAAAATTTTATCATATAAACATTTGCACTTGATTGTTTATTGCAGCTCAGTTTAAAATTGGCAAGATGTGGAAAGAACCTAAATGCCTATCAACTAAGGACTGGATTAACAAGCTGTGCTGTATGTATACCATAGAATACTTAGAATACTATTCAGCCATCAAAAAAGATGGAGCCTTGCCAGGCTTGGTGGCTCATGCCTGTAATCCTAGCACTGTGGGAGGCTGAGGCAGGAGGATTGCTTGAGCTCAGGAGTTCAAGGCTTGTCTGTGCGAGAGTGAGACCCCATCTCATGAAAAAAATGGAAAGACCCACCTGGGCACCAGGGCTAGCACCTGTAATCCCAGCAGCCTCAGAGGCTGAGGCAGCAGGATGCCCACAGCCCAAGTCTGAGGTTGCAGTGAGCTATGATGCCACTGCACTCTGCTCAGGGCACAGTGTATAACTCTGTCTTGACCAAAAAAAAAAAAAAAAAGGAGCATTTACATCTTTTTTATTAAGCTGGATGAAAGTTGAACACATTATTCTCAGTTAAGTATCCTAAGAATCAAAAAGCAAATATCCAATGTATTCAATACTACTATGAAGCCAGTAAATGATCTAAGTCACGCTCACATGGATTTGATATTATTTTTAGGGATTAAATTCAATACAATATAGCCTTGTTTTAAAACCAGTTTCACTTAAAATCATTATTAACTTGTTCTATAGATGCTATTTCACAATACATTATGAGGAATCTACTGGAGAAAATTAAACAAAAAGCGGAAATTTCAGAAATAGAATTCAACCGATGCAAAAATTTAGCTTTTTTTTTTTTTTTGAGACAGAGCCTCAAGCTGTTGCCTGGGTAGAATGCTGTGGCATCACGGCTCACAGTAACCTCCAACTCCTGGGCTCAAGCGAGTCTCCTGCCTCAGCCTCCCAAGTAGCTGGGAGTACAGGCGCCCGCCACAACACCTGGCTATTTTTTGGTTGCAGCCATCATTGTTGTTTGGCGGGCACGGGCAGGCTTTGAACCTGCCACCTTAGGTGTATGTGGCTGGCGCCTTAGCCACTTGAGCCACTGGCGCCTTAGCCAACTTTAGCATATTTCTAAAAGTAAGTTTGGTAGTTCTTATGCATAATATCTTCTTACGATTCCATTTTTAAAAATTCTGTGTAAATGTGAGGATCCAGTCAATTAGGTCACAATATATGACTTTGTTAGGTAGAGTCCCTCTTTAGTTGTGTCCTGCACCCAAAACATTTGCCATACATGGAATACAATACAATGTAGCATTGTTTTAAAAACAATATTACTTAAAATCTTTATTATCTTGTCCTATAAATGCTATTTTGCAATACATTGTGAGGAATCTACTGGGTAAAATTAAATGAAATAAAGCAGAAAAAAATCATTGGAGAAAAAAAAGATTTCATTTTAAGTTGTGGAGCGGGAGAATGAAGGAGGTGGGAGAGCGAAGGGGGGGTTTGAGGTTCTACCACTTAATGTGCACAATTTAGGTGTGTATGCCATATCCTTTGGTTGTATCCTTACAACTGTAAGAGGGACTCTACCTAAGGCATTCATATATTGTGAACTGATTGTTTGGACCCTCACATTTACTTGGAATTTAAAAAAAAAATAGAATCTTAAAAGATAATATGCCTAAGAACCATTAAACTTACTTTTAGAAATATGCTAAATGTTTGGATCAGTTGAATTCTGTTCATTAAATTTCTGCTTTTCATTTAATTTTCTCCAGTAGAGTCCTCACAATGTATTGTGAAATAGCATTTGTAGAACAAGTTAATAATGATTTTAAGTAATATAGGTTTTAAAACAAAGGCTACATTGTATTGAATTTAATCCCTGAAAATAATATCAAATCAGTGGCATTGTAGAGAGTTTGATAATATCCCAGGATATTATTTTAGCTACACGTGTTTGTGGATATTAAAGTGTACATTCAGTAGGTTTGCTTATGATTTTATTACTTTCCCATGTATTTATTATCTTCAAAATCTTGTGAGACTTTGTAGTTGCCTGGTTTATCTTTGCAGACACCATGTAATGGATAGAACAACAGTGAAGGAAAGGTTGGTAAAGATAAATGAGTTTCATGAAGAGAGATTCAATGAAGTAATCTGACATATCAGTGAATTGGTATGTGCACTGGGTTCTTAATTTTGTGCAAGGAACAGGTTATAGAGCTCTGAAATTGAAATCTTATTAAAGTCTCTGAGGATACAGGTAGAATAAATGTCTTTAAAAAAATTCTCTCTAGACTAGCTAAGATGCTGGCCGAGTAACCCGTGCAGCCAGGTGCAGTGAGAGTGGGGAGAGAAGACTCTAGGGATCTCTGGCCAGTGGGTTTTGCCCAGAGATTCCCTTGGGAGACACAGGAAGTCAGTGAGAGACTTCTGGACTTAGGAGGAGGACAGAAGCAGCGGAAAACTGGCAAGGAGTAGGTGCATTTGTTTGGTCAGAAGGCTGCCTACAGCTTTAACCATAGCAACAGCAAGACTGCAAGCAGGGAAAGCCTTACCTGTGGGCTGTTTTGGTTTTTTTAGAATTGGGCACTGGATTGAACTGCCTTGGGAGATTTTGGGCTGGTGTGCATTCGACTTTGGACATTGTCTGGGGACCCTGGAATGAACTGCTGAGCCAGAAAGGAGCTAATATTGTTCAGCGGTGGGCTGCCCGCACAGCTACTGTGAGGGAGCTGCCCCTGCATGTTGCAGCAGAGGGATTGGCCGGGAGACCTTGGGAGAGTAATCTAGTGACTGAGTTGCCCAAAGACAGGGACTGAGACACTGGAGAAGTGGGGAGATCCAAGTGTTTGGCAGATTAACAGCCTTGGCTCTCAGGGGCATAGAGGGAGATTGGATTTGGTGCATTGGATAAGCAGGCAGCCATGCCAGGAGAGATCCCAGGGGAAAGTACTTTCCTTGGAAAGCTTCTGCTTGGCCAAGGTTCATAGTTTGGAGTGTCTTTTAAGTGGGCTGAGGAGATATTTGGGCTCCCAAGCCTGCTGGGTCAGAGAGATCAGCAAAGGCCTCCAATTTCTGTCTCTTATAGCTGTATCAACATTGTGACTAACATCTCATACCTAAAAAGATCACCTGTTGCCTGGATAATATTCAGCAACATATATATACCATTTTGATTTGGGGGTTTTTGTTTTTTGATTGTTTTTTTTCCCCTTAATTTCAACATTTTTCCTTGACATTTTTCTTTTCTTTTCCTTTTTGTTCTCTTTTAATTCTTTTCCTCCCCACTATTCTAGTTTAAATACAATATTCTATTTTTACCTTCTTTAACAATTAGAATTTCATTTTTGCCAGTGTTTCTGCCCCTATTATTTGTTTTTCCCCCCAATTTTATCCCATAAGGGTTTTTGTTTGTTTTAGTTCATTTTGTAGTATTTTTTGTCTTCCCTCTATCCCTGGTGGAGGTGGGGTACTGTGTCAGATCAGGCTGGCAAAGAGTTGTGGACCTCAATGGAACCACCCAACCCAGCACCCCCAGAGCTTGGGGGTTTTAAAGGTTGGGTCACAGTACCCTATTATACCCCTATATTATTCTTGTCTCCTCCTTTCAGTGTCTTTCTTCTTTTTGTCAATATTTCCTTTTACTCACCCCCTCCTTCCTTCTCTTTTTTTCCTTTCTTTCTCAAATCTTTTTTTCCCTTCTTGCTTTTCAATCTTC
>CAUYTI010138008.1:0-35727 GCA_963575145.1 Galago senegalensis
CGCTCAGGGAGGGAAGTGAGAGGCGATGCGCTCACTGAGGGAAGTGAGAGGCGATGCGCTCACTGAGGGAAGTGAGAGGTGATGCGCTGACTGAGTGAAGTGAGAGGTGATGCGCTCACAGAGGGAAGTGAGAGGCGATGCGCTCACTGAGGGAAGTGAGAGGCGATGCGCTCAGGGAGGGAAGTGAGAGGCGATGGGCTCAGGGAGGGAAGTGAGAGGTGATGCGCTCAGGGAGGGAAGTGAGAGGCGATGCGCTCACGGAGGGAAGTGAGAGGCGATGCGCTCACGGAGGGAAGTGAGAGGCGATGCGCTCAGGGAGGGAAGTGAGAGGCGATGCGCTCACTGAGGGAAGTGAGAGGCGATGCGCTCACTGAGGGAAGTGAGAGGTGATGCGCTGACTGAGTGAAGTGAGAGGTGATGCGCTCAGGGAGGGAAGTGAGAGGTGATGCACTGACGGAGGGAAGTGAGAGGCGATGCGCTCACAGAGGGAAGCAGAGTCAGGGGGAAGGCGATGTAATGCGGAGTTAGGAGCCAAAGACTGAGCACAGTCTCTAGATGCTGGCAAATGGACTGATAATGGATTTCTGTACTCCAGGACTGTAAGATGAGTAAGTGTACATGGTTTTAAGCCACTAAGTTTGTGGTAACTTGTTACAGGAGTGACAAGAAACTAATACATATTTTGTTATCGAGATGTGAGGTGCTACTTCTAACAAATACAAAAACATATGGAAGTGGCCTTGGAATTGGTTAATGGGTAGAAAATTTTGAGCACTAAGATATAAAAGGCCAGTTTGCCTTAAACAGACTGTTGCAGAAATATAGATCAGACTGACAGGCAAGGAAGAAGTGAGGAACACAGTAGAGAAAGCCACACTGTCTGCAAATATCCAATTCATCACTACCACACAGATGGGGGAGACATGGATGTCCAGTGCCCTGCTGGAGGGAACATGCAAAGGGAAACTGAAGGCAAGGGAATCCTTATTACATAGTGCCAGAAAGCACAGCTGAATTAGACATGGAAAGTAGAACTTGCAAGCAGTAAACTTAGATATTTAGATATTTAGCTGAAGAGATTTCTAAGCAAAGGATTGAAAATGCAATCTGGTTTATTCTTGCTGAAGTGTAAGAGAGAACAGACAGATTGGGAGATGAACTGTTCAGAAATAAAGGAACCAGGATTAGATAATTTTGAAAATTCTTAGCCCATCCAGATTGCAAAAGAGACAAAAACTAGGAGATTCACTATGAATAAGTACATTCTGGAAAGAAAGCCGTGAGTGTGGCTGTACCATCCTTTGTTAGTTCCACTGAAGAAATAAAAGATCAATTTATTTAGTGATAGAGAAAGCTCTTTGAAGAAATTAAGGATGTGATTCATGGATCCCCTCAGCCCCAAATATCAATGATTTATTCAAGAAAGATCTGCAGAGGAGTATAACACAGTGAATCCTTGTGATGTACACCAAAGACCCACAAGGTTCCTGAGAATGGTATGTCTCAGAAACACCATAAGCTTGAATTGAAAGGGATGAAAGAAAGAAAGAAAGAAGGCTATCTGGCCTCCAAAATTTTACAGGAAAAAAAAAAGGTTGATAAAACAAGTTAGATGCAAAGACATGGACGCTTAATGAAAAAAGAATAATATCCCAGACAACAGAACTATACACAGGTCCAGAGGGCGAAGCTGAAAGCCACAGAGGATTACTCCCAGGCCTTGAAACCGAATGGTTGAATTTGAAATTTCTGGGGACAAGTGATCCTTTTTCCCCTTTCATCTTCTTCCCTTTTGAGTGGGAATGTCTATAATATTTTCCAATGCCTATTCTATCCATTATATTTTGGGAGCAGATAATGTGGTTAGATGATGAGGAATGTTGCCTTAGAATGAATCATACCTACAGTCTCAGCCATACCAGATTTAGATAGTTAAATGATGAGATGGATACCAATCTGGAGATGATGATATTTAGAAGATATTTTGGACTTTGAGTTCATCTTATAATGGGCTATACTTTGAGGGACCTTGGCATAGAGTGAATGATTTTACAGATGGGACAGAAGTGGATCTTTGCGGTCAGAGGGTAGTTTATGATAGGCTGAAAATTGCCCCCCTCAATCCCAACCAAAGATATCTGTGCCCTAATCCCCATAACCTATAAATACCTATGTAATTCTGGGATGTGGCCTTACAGTCAAAAGAAAGTATTTCCTTGTATATCAGAGTATTAATTTAACACCTACAGGCTCAAGGCAAGGACCAGAACCCAGATGACTTGATTGTTAATAAAGAGTGTAGTGTGTTTCCAACTGCTGGCAGGTCCCAGTTCTCACCAGGGAAACACAGGCTAAACAATAAGGAAATCGAAATAGACCAAGTAGGGTCATTGCTATCCCTCCTTAACTTTTCCTTATACTTCCACCCACCCAGAGAGGGGAAACGAACTTAGCTACAGAACTTTTCAACTCGGTGCACATACCTCTACCTTCACACCCACTCTGCAGTGGCCCCCAGTATCAAAGTATTAAAGGGACACTTTTTAAAAGGTATTTTGAGATAAAGAAATTATCCTGAATTATCCAGGTAGGCCTGACACAATTGTAAAGATCCTTATAAAAGAGGAGCAAAAGACCAGGGAGAAGGCAGGCAAAAAAGCAGAAGAGAAAGCAACGTGAAAAAAGAAAACAGGAGAGAGAGAGAGAGTAATGTGATGCAGGGCTATGAGTCTAGGACTGAAGCTAGAAAAGGCAAAAAAATGGATTCTCCCCGAGACCTTCAGAAGGAGCCTGCCTGGCTGATACCTTGACTTTAGCCCAGTCAGATTGATTCGGGGTTTCTGACCTCTAGAACTGTAAAATAATTAATAAATGGTGTTTTAAGCTTTTGTGATAATTTAATACACAAGCATCAGGAAAAAAATCCAGATTAGGTACTAATTATAAGCGAATAATTAGGTAACAGCTTGCTATGATTCACATCTTATGAAATGGTTCACAAACATATACTAAATATGGATATGCAGTCCCATCAAAAGTTCTTAGATTTGTTATACAAAGACAATCACATAAATTATATTTTAGTGCAGGTATGCATATATTTGCTTTCAAATTTGAAGGCAGAATGAGAAAAAAATGACAATTAATACAAGGGATGAAGAATCTATTTCTGACTGCGTCTGTGCCTCATAAGACAAGACTGCTGTGAGTACACTTATCGCCGAAATTAAGCCACTTAATTGTGGTAGCTATTGTTCATCTTTATTTGCTCACCATAGTGTTGAGTACAGTACTCTGCACGATGTTAATGTTCCAGAAACATGAGCTGATTAAGTAAACAACTGAATGAATAAAAAAAGTGAAGGAGGAAAAGAGTCATTCTTAGCTAGGTTTCACTTGTAAAAGTAACTTTATTTCAAATTAATCTAGAAAGAACAGATGCTAAAATAAAAATAAACAGATCACTTTTTAAAGTAGAATTTTTTTTTAAAGACCTCATGAAGTGAAACCAAAAAACATAAATACATGAATACAAAGTAATAGGAGGTTCCATTTCTGTTTCAATTACAAATGTTCATCCCCCCATTTAAAAAAAAAGGAAAAAAAATCAGTATTTTTCACTGTAATAAAAAAAATACATAAAAAAATCTTATGTGTTAAAGTGGAAGAGGTCCAGACACAAATCTAAATCAATGTAATTTCAGAGAGCCCTCCTAGGGTACACAGACATTGGTGATTGCTTTCACCACTGAAAAGCTTGCCTGCTACTGGCAAAGAAATTTTGGTGGAATAAGGACAAAAAAGCCAAACTCTGTGAACTAAAATGAAATCTTCAGCTCCTTCCAATAGGCTGATTGACCAGACCCCCTCTGGGCCAAGAGGATCCCTAAAACTGAGTTGCTAGCCATGAGAAGGGAGATCAGATATGCCTCATCATGCCCCCTTAGATTTTTAGAAATGTCCCCTGTTCTCATTAATGGGCCTAAGGCTACGTAAGACAGACCTGCAGGTCCTCAATATACACAACTACTTGATTAATTCGCCCTTATCTTAACTCAGCATTCCTTTCCACTGACTTCTGGTCTATTAGACAGAGAGCTTAATTCTTTTAGCCAATTGTCAGCCAAAGAATCCTTAAACCTTCCTATAACCTGTGGGCCCCTCCTTTGAGATGTCCCATAGTTTCGGACCAAACCAGCGTATGTCTTCCAAGTAATTGATCATGACTTGATCCGTAATTCTTGTCTTCCAGAAGTGTATAAAGACAAACTGTAATCCTACAACAAATCCACTTGCTTAAGGTTTCTTGGGTGTGGTTCTGGGCCATAGTCCTCAAATTTGGCTCAGGATAAATCTCTTTAAACTATTTTCCAGAGTATGGCTTCTTTTCTGTCAATGGCTTCATCAGCCAAACATTGGCTAGGGTTGCAGATTGGGAAATGGAGAAACAAAGGTAACCCACACTGCCAGCCAATTCCCTTTCATAATATTTTTGCTTACAGGCAGCGGTGCTTCCATTGGGTAGAAAGCAGAGCAATCTCCTAATCACACATGCTTACATCCCAGACTCTGCTGCAGGGACGCAACTCACTGTCAAGAGGAAATCAAATGTGAAAAAGATGGAAACTTTACATCTTTTGTATTAACCTAAATGGAGCTGGAGCACATTCTTCTTAGTAAAGCATCAGAAAAATGGAAAAGCATAAATCCAATGTACTAAATTCTAATATGAGGACAGTAGATGAGCCAATACAAGGGTGGGTAGGGGAATCAGCAAGTGCCAAGAGGGGAGGAGGGAAGGCGATGGGGGGTCATGGTGTACGGCATACCTCTTGGGAGTGGGACACAACTATAAGAGGGACTTTAACAAATGAAACCAGTGAACAAAAAAAAAGAACAAAAATATCTGCCAACCTAGACCCCTGTATCCACGGAAAAAAAGGTGTAAGAAAAATAAAGGTAAAACAAAAGCATTTCAGATAAACAAAAGGTGAGAAAATTCATTCTTTGCCATAAGAAAAGTAAGTTCTTCAGAATGAAGAGAAATGATCACAGAAAAGAACCAAGATCTGCAAAAAGAAATGATGATCAGTGAGGTAGTTATCAAAGGAAATATAAAACAATATAGTTTTAATTTCTTTAAAAGACAACTGACTGAAGTAAATATAACAATATATCTTGGGATTATAATGCATGGGGAAATAAAATATGACAACAATAATACAAAAAATAGAAAGGATAATAAAATTATACTATTGTAAGGTTGCTAAATGTTTCACAAAGTTGTTTAACATCTATTCATGACAAAGTATAATAAATTATTAGGTATATTGTAATCTTGAGTAAACAATAATCATATAAAGTGGTAAAACTAAATAGCAGTGGAGGAAATAAAATGTAATGCAAAACAAAAATAAACAAACCAAATCTCAATTTCCAAAAGAATAGTTGAGAAAAATGGGAAAGAAATAAAAAGATGATAGAATGAAGTCCAAGGAATAAAAGTAATTACATTAAATGTAGGCATATTCAACTGTCCAATACAAAAACAGAGACTTTAAATCTGGGTTAAAAAATAGACCCAACTCTATGTAGTTTATAAGAGACATTCTATCAATATAAAGACACAGAACAAAAGTAAAATGATATATGTTGCAAATACTAATCATGAGAAAGCCACATGTCTATACACATAAACATGTTTATAACAAAAAAGGAAACGTAAGAGACAAGTATCATCAATGACAAAGACAGATACTTCATAATGACAAAGTTGTCATTAACAAGCCCAAAGTTGGCTCTCTGCTTAGACTAGTAAGAATGACTCATCTTCCCCCCCCCATACAATTTCTGAAGGCTTAAGAACCCCTTGTGTGTTTAAGAGCTTCCTTTCAAATTCACATTATCTTAAAGATAACAACAGTTTTCATTTCAAGTACATGATTCTCTCCATCCTTGATAAGCACTATTATTATTATTATTTCATTCTTGCAAGTCATTTTACCTGAAACTTCACCTCCTGATTAATGTCAGATACATGGAACTGCTTCAGGAAGCGCTCATCCTCACTCCAGAAGAGACGGATGTCAGGGATGTCGTAGAGGATCATGGCCAGCCTCTCTAATCCTAAGCCAAAAGCCCAACCAATTCGGTCTTGAGCACCAGCTACAATTAGGAAACAAAACAAAGCAACTGTGTTAAAAAAAAATATATATATAAAGATGAGACAGGTGCATACCCACCCTGAGAGTTATCAGTAATGTTGATTAGATGCCTCCAGGGGCAAGGCACGGGGGAGCTGTGCCAGGGGTGCCCAGTGTACAAGTTTCTTCCTCTCCACACTCCTGACTCCTCCCAGCAGCACTCTGAAGTCATGCTGACTATAGTATTGTCTTGCATTTCTGATTAAATCCCAGGATTTCTTAAGTCCTGGTTCCCATCTCTTACACTTAGGATTTTTCTGTACTCTTTGCTTGCCCTGATTCCAACATTTAGCCTACTCTGTGGAAGGGAAAGGAAGGATAGTCTTCGTCTAAAATTGGTTTATTAGATAAGGAGATATATTCAAAACATGCTATAGGGGACTGTTATTCTGGAAGCATGTCTCTGCACTTTAAGAAGCTCGGCTGTATTAAAACACAGTAATGCTGGTTTTTAGTAAGTGCTACCTCAGCACTGCATAGAGAGCAAGTGAGACAGGGTGAAAGGTGTATTGAGCACCACTTACTCTAAAAGTATAGCGTCCCTGTTCAGATTAAGTCAATGCCATGAATTCTAAGGGTTTATTTTATACACGTGAGATAGTGTAAGAGAGAAGATACAAACTCCTGAAGGGAAGAAAGCAAGGGAGCAATTCATATTCTGGAAAGCTTATGAAACGAGTTCATGAAAGAAACATAATTCCAACTCCTGATTAATATCAGATACACGGAGCTGCTGTGGCAGGCTGAGATGGCCCCCAAGATTCCATCCCCTGTGCACACGCCCTGTGTAAACCCCTCCTGTTAAGTATGGGTTGGTCCTGTAAATAGGATGGGATTTCATGCCTGCGATAGGTTTACTTTACACAAGATTCCACCTTGGAAGATTGCAGAGGGATTTCCTTGCTGGCTGCCATGTTGTAAGGGTCCCATGGCTAGTCCCTCAGGAAGGCCTAAGGGAGCTGAGAGGCCCCTGCAGTCAGTGAGAAAATGGGAATCTCACTCCTATTACAAGATGGAATAAATTCTTACAACAGCTCAAATGAGGTGAGACGTGGACCCCAGCTCCAGATGAAAGCATAGCCTTTCCAACAACTTGATTTCAACCTAGCAAGCTCCTGAGCAGGGAACCCTGTCGGTCCATACCCAGATTCCTGATGCAAGGACATAACTGTGACATAAATAAATTTGTGTTGTTTCAGGGCACTAAGTGTGAGGTAATTTGTTTCCTGGGGCAGGAGAAGAGAGGTATGCTAAACTAGATCTGAAATTTGTAAAGAAAGGTGGTGGGAAATTCCAGAATGAGGGATGGGGTACAAAGCAGGCATCTGGAACAAAGGCAGGGTTCCCTTCAAGCCATGTTTAGCATTTCGTTCCGGTTTTCATTTTGCACTTAATGTCTTTCTAAAACATAAAGAACCTAAAATTGGTTCACAGACCCCATTCACTCCGGGTGGAACTCAAACACCCATGGAGCCATAGGATCAGATGTATAAGTCCAGAAGAAAAAAAAAATTATAAGTAAAATATTAGCACCTTTAGTCATTACTTGACATCAAGGCAATCATAAAGATGAATAGAAGCACAGGCATTAGGCTATAAACTACAGCAAGAACGAGAGGCACTGGTCTTTGTTGGAGAACTTTACAAAAATTTCCACTACCGTTATAGGCTGACTGTTTATGACATATGAGATTGTGCACATGACAATCTACTCAACAACAGAATGCACATTCTTTTCAAGGTGGGTCATTCACCACCATATTCTGGAATATCAAACAAATTTCAAATATTTAAAAGAACTGGAAAATGTACAAGAAAATTCTATGTCCAAAATGCAAATAAATCAGAAATCAACAATCTGAAATTTGAGAGCGCTGAAAAATCTTTCACATATTGGGACGTTAATAACCCATGATCAAAGAAGTGATCACAAGTGAATTTAAATTAGAAAATATACAAAATGAATAAAAATTAAGATATGACACGTTAAAACCGAAACTCATAAATTATTGGGTGGGAATGCAAAATGACCCAGCACTTCGGAAGATAGTGTGGTAGTTTCTTACAATAAACCAATGGTTGTCAAGAGTCAAGAAAGACCTCCCTGTCAACCAGATGTGGCAAAGCTTCTGCATGGAATAGATGAAGAGTGAGCAGAAGGAACATCAGCTGGAAACCACATTTTCAAAAGGTGGGAGGGGGGCTGGGCCTTCCTATGTGAGATGAGGTACACACTGGGAGAAATGCTGATGGTAGAAACTTAAGTTTCTTGCGCTGGAAATGGCCACCACAGCTAGTTGGTCTTGCCATTCAGTTATTGCCACAAAGCTTAACATTAGTCTAAAATTAAAGTCATCATTGAGATTGGCTAACAATTCTACTCAAAAGATCAAAATAGTCAGTTACCTTCGCATGCAATTTCCGACTATTTTTCTCAGCAGGCTCACTAAAAAGCTATACTGCTGAAAGTCAGATGCTCTAGAGCTGTTTTATTGGAAATGTTCACAGGCCTCAGGGGTGATTGGTGGGACTACGCTGAAATGTTCATGGTAGTGCAAGGGATATTCATGACTTGCAGGCCTTGGTCCCATGAGGCTGTCAGTAGGAACAGGCAGATGCCTTTCTGAAGAGAAGAGACTGGCTCTACCTGAGAGAACTCAATGTTAAGGGGAATGAGGGGTCATTCCATCAGGTACCTAAAATCCCAACCACCTTGTGTGTCAAAGCTTCTGTTGGAAGCAGGGAACAGCTGGACTCCAGCCCTCTAATACTGCCTACAACCTTGATCTAACCTCATTCTGATAAAAAGTGTGCTTGAGGCAATCCATTTCATGAAGGATTATAAGAAAGGATATGATGTCCATTTGCTGAGCTTTATCAAATTTCACCTTTAAAACATTTGTTTTGGTTGAATTTAGATTTGGTTCTTCTGAATTACACCCCTGCATTGTGCTATTGGTCCACTTCATTACTAAGACAACACCAGGAACTCCTGTGAAGGATGTTGGTCACTATATCACATAGCCTTCCATAGGAGGCTTCAGGAAATAAATTGATCTCAGATTTCAGAAAATGCCTTTGGGCCTTGGGAATAGAAAAACTTCTTTCTCCTGAACAACTGGATTGCTTTAATTTTAAGGATGTGTTAAATAATGGATCATAATTCACTGTTTACTTTGGCCCCATGGAATCTTAGAGACAAACTTGCAAGTCACCTCTACCACTGCATGAGTGGTCACGAGACATTTCTCTGCATGACTCTTGCCCTAGTTTTATTTTCTTATCTGTATTTCCTCTTTGCCCTGATTATCTCAACTATTTATTTTATCCTCTTGTATGTACTTTTATAAGGCACTTCAAGTTCTTTATGGAAGAAAGTGAGCTATAAATAAATAGACACTTAAAGATATTGTCAGCCAAGGCAGGTATAATTTCCAGGTCTTTGGCATTCCTCAGCTATAATTTGTGGTCAGATACTCAAGGGCTGACAGGGCTTTAAGGCTGTATTTTTTCCCCTTATTCCAAAACTAGAGTCACCAAAGCAGAGAACTGACTGCAGAGGAACATCCTCAATTAGCAGAGTATTCAGGATGGGAAACAGTTCAGTATTTGGAGTAATGTGATTCTGTGCATGATCGAGCATCCCAAGCAGGAAACGTTCTGTGTTTATGCTGAACTTGTTTCCAAGAAAGCCAGCTTACAAATGTAAGCAAAGAATGCAAGAGAAAAGTCCACAAATGGGAAAGTTTTTTAAAAAGAAAAGGAATTGGAGGAGGAGAAGGAAGAGAATAGCAAAAGAGGACAGTGAGAAGTCACGAGTGTGAACAGGGGAGACATAGAGCCTAAAAGATCCTAATCCCACGGGACAGTCATTCTAAGCAGAATTGGGCTCTCCAGGCTCTGCCCCTACAGCTGCAGAGAGCAAAGGAGAGCCCCAAGCATGGAGGTTCTGCACACGGCCTCTTGTCCACTTCCAACATGAAGAGTCTGAGGGCAAGGAACATCTCCAAAGAGAGTATGGCAATACTGTGGGAAAGGTCTGGGGCGGAGAGCAAAGAGCACTGTGGAAAGACTAAAAATGAATGCCGATTACTCAATGCTGGACCTCCAAAGGCATAGGACATCTGCGCTGTCTGTGGAAGTCACTGGAGATGAGGTGGAGATGCTTCTCAAGCCTCCATCTCCAAAGTGCTTAGACCTGCGGTGTCATGCAGGAAAGGGACATGTCACCAATCTGAGAAAGGGCTAAGAACGGCCAGGGTTGAATATGAAACTGAGGTCTATACACAAGCAAACAAGTCACACCAAGGCACATGCAGTCTGTAGGTCTTCAACAAGGTGTACAATGACCTTGAGCCCCTGGGGAAAGGGATACATATGGCATTACATTATGCCAGTCAGTGCTGACATAAAGTCAAGGTCAGTAATTTTAGGGGGAAAAAAGATTTCAAATAGTGTCATCCATCTGAGTGATTATCCTTTTACTTCTAAGAAAACTGGCTTTTCAGATTAATCCTTTCTGAAGGTTTAGAATAAACTGGAATGCAAGTGGTGTTTACATTAAGTCAGACCTACTTGCTCATGACTATTCAAAGAAGTTACTACTGTGAGAAGTTTATTCCCATTTTCTCCTGAGAACATTTCCTCCTTTATCTACAATTCTCCATCAGTGATCTCTTTAACATTTTGGAGACTGAGTAAAATCCTTGCTTCAGAACAAAACTTACACCAGGCTACAAGCAGGAACCCAAACACAACCCTTTTTTAGGGATGAAATACAAAATTGAATTTGAATTTTGCTGTGCCTGCTGCCATGAATGAAAAGTAAAGGTGTCAGAGTATCACGACATATTAATAATGTTCTGCTTTCTTGGCTTCTTTATACAGTTCTGCCTTATTAACCCTTACCATACTAATAATTGGCAGTGGGTACCACTGGCTCATTTGTTTAAAAAAAAAAAAAGAAATTCTCAGCAGATACTTTTTTCTCAGAAGTTATAACATAGAATGAAGAGAGATGAATAAAATGAAATATAATAGAATTTTCAAGTAAAAATCAGAGGGGCTCACTATACAAAAACCCCAGATCTTTCTAAGAAGAATGAGGCTTTTTAAAAAAAGAGAGAGAAAACCACGGACTAATATCCCTTATGAACACAGATATAGAAATCCTCAACAAATTACAAGGAAACCAGATTTGGCAGCATATTAAAAGGATTATATGCCGTGATCAAATGGGATTTCTCCCAGAAATGGAAGCTAAGGCAGTTCAAAATATAAAAATCAATCAGCAGAATATACCACATTAATAGCATAAAGGAAAAAAAAGACCCACAATGATCTCAATTGATGCAATGAAAACATTTGACAAAATGCAACGCCATTTCATTATAAAAATACTCTATCAATTAGGAATACAAAGGAATTTCCTGATCTAAATAAAGCCCAAATATGAAAACCCCCCCAGCCAATATCCTAAGCTTTTTGCCTAAGATCAAGAATGAGACAAGAATGATCACTATCACCACTTCTGTGCATTGTAGTACTGGAAGCTGTACCCAGAGAACCTGGGTGAGAAAAAGAAATCAAAGACATCCCTACTAGAAAGGAAGAAATAAAATTAGCTCTATCTGAGATAATTTTATATAAAATTTATAGAACAGGTTTGAACTAATAAATTCAGTGAAGCTGCATGATAAAAAAATCAACACACAAAAATCAGTCACATTTCTGTACACTAACAATGAACAATCAGAAAAGGAAATTAAGAAAACAATTCCATTTACAAAACATCAAAAAGAAAAAAGTACTTAGGAATAAATGTAACTAAGCACTGGAAAGACTAGTACACAGAAAACCATAAAATGGTACTGAAAGAAATTAAAGAAGGCAGATTTGTTCTTATAAGATTGCACTGGCTATTCAGGGTCTTTTATGAGTTGATTTGAAGCACAGAAGTATTTTTTTCAACATCTGCAAAATAAGTTTCTAGAATTTTAATGGGTGTTGCATGGAATCTGCAAATTACTTTGGATAGTAGAGACAATTTACCAGTGTTGATAATGCCAATCCATGGGCATGATATGTTCTTCCATCTTCTTATGTGTCCTGTAATTTCTTTTCCCAGTGTTTCACTCTCCCAATAGAGGTCCTTCACCTCCTTTGTTAAATATATTCCTAGGTATTTCATTTTCTTTGATGCCACTGTGAAGGGTACCGTATCTTGGATTTGATTTTCAACTTGAGTGTTGTTGGTGTATATGAAAGCTACTAATTTGAGCACATTGATTTTATATCCTGAGACATTACTATGTTTATTTATCAATTCTAAGAGTCTTTTTATTGAGTCTTTGGGGGCTTTTAGGTATAAAATCACATTGTGATCAAAGAGCAATAGTTTGATGCTCCTTGTTTCCCCATTTAGATACACTTGATGTCCTTCTCTTGTCTAAGTGCTCTGCCTAATACTTCTGGCACTATGTTGAATAGAAATGGTGATAGTGGGCAACCTTGTCTGGTTCTAGTTCTAACCAGAAATGCTTTGAATTTTTTCCTTTCGTGTAATATTGGCTGTGTGTTTGTCATACATAGCTTTCATGAGTTTGAGCTATGTCTCATCCATGCCAATTTTCTTAAGTGTTTTTATCAAAAAAGGGTGCTGTATTTTGTCGAATACTTTTTCTGTATTTATTGAAAGAATAATATGGTCTTTGTTTTTGCTTCTAATTATATGGTGAAATCTGGAGGAATCACTTTATCAGACTTCAGGCTATACTACATTCTACAAGACTATAGTAAACAAAATAGGATAATATTTGCATAAAAATAAGAGACACAGACCTATGGATCAGAACAGATATCAAGCCGTCTTCATATTGCCATCTGATCTTTGACAAAACAAAGAAAAACATACACTGGAGAGGGCGGCACTTGTGGCTCAAAGGAGTAGGGCACCAGCCCCATATGCCAAAGGTGGTGTGTTCAAACCCAGCCCCGGCCAAAAACTGCAAAAAAAAAAAAAAAAAAAAAAAAATACATTGGAGAAAAGAGTCAAAAGTCCCTATTCAATAAATGGTATGGAAAAACTGAATAGCAGCATATAAAATACTGAAACAGGACCTACACCTTTCCCAACTCACAAAAATTAGTCCATGATGGGTTACAGACTTAAACCTAAGACATGAAAGTCAAAAATTCTAGAAGAACATGTTAAAAAAAATTTTATAGATACTGGCCTAGGCAAGGGATTTATGAAGAAGAACCCCAAAGCATCATAATAACAACAAAAATAAAAGCTATAAGTTACTTTCATAGTAGGGCTGAGTACATTGGATACTTTTTCTTCCATTCTTGAGATACTTTGCCAAGAAGAATATGTTCCAGCTCCATCCATGTAAACATGAAGGAGGTAAAGTCTCCATCCTTCTTTAGGGCTGCATAGTATTCCATGGTGTACATATACCACGATCATTCATGTATTGATGGGCACTTGAAAAGCTATAACCCAATTATAGCCCAAGAATATGGAGAAAGGGAAGAGGGAGGGGAAGGGAGGGGGGAGATATGTAGGGGAAGGGTGATTGGTGGGATCACGCCTATGGTTCATCTTATAAGGGTACATGTGAGTCTTTCTAAATGTAGAATATAAATGTTTTAACACAATAACTAAGAAAATGACACATTAACCAGTGTGATGAAAATATTTCAAATTGTATATAAAAACATTACACTGTACCCCATGACTGTATTAATGTACATAGCTATGATTTAATTAATAAATAAATAAATGGGACCTGATCAAGTTAAAAAGTTTCTGTATAGCCAAGGACACAGTCAATTAAGCAAATAGATAACCTACAGAATGGGAGAAGATGTTTGCATTTTACACATCTCATAAAGAACCAATAACTAGAATCTACAAAGAACCCATGCAAATCAATAAAAGATCAAATACCCCCATTAAAAAGTAGGCAAAAGACATAAACAAAAAACTTTGCTACGGAAGACAGACTAATGGCCCAAAAGCACATGAGAAAATGCTCAGTGTCTCTAATGATCAGGGAAATGTAAAGCAAAACTACACTGAGATATTAATGTAGATCATAAAGTCTGACAGCAGAGGATCATGGCAGGGATGTGGAGAGAAGGAAACACTTGTGCACTGTTGGTGGGACTGCGAAGAAGTTCAACCTCTATGGAAAAGAGTATGGAGCTTCCTCAAAGAACTTAAAGCAGACCTACCATTTGATTCAGCAATCCCACTATTGGGTATTTACCCAAAGGAAAAAGACACTTGCACTTGAATGTTTTTAGCAGCACAATTCACAAGTGCAAAGATGTGGAAGCAACCTAAGTGCCCATCAATTCATAAATGGATCGATAAAATGTGGTATATTTATACCGTAGAATATTATTCAGGTGATGGTCTACCATCCTTTGTAATAACCTGGGTGGAATTGGAGACACTTATCCTAAGTGAAGTATTGCAAGAATGGCAAAATAAATACCCAAATAATACTAGTTGATCAGCAGCATGTTGTGCTCATAAGGAAGCAAAACCCAGTGAAATTAAAAGGGTAAGAGGGAGGTGAAGGGATAGGTAAATTCTTTCACCAATGGGTACACCGCATACTTTCTGGATGAAAGGCACATTTATAGCTTTGACATAAAATATACAAAAGCAAATTATGTAGCCAAACGTGTGTACTGTGTACCCTTGTAATATTCTGAAATAAAAAAATAAAACACAACAAAAAAGAAACTTAAAAAGACAAATAAATGAAACATTCTGTGTTCATGGATTTGAAGATGATATTAATTTTGGAAAGATGTTTGGAGAACACTTAGGGATCTAAAAATAGACCTGCCATCCGATCCTATACTTTCTCTACTAGGTATATATCCAGAAGACCAAACATCACATTATAAAAAAAAGATATTTGTACCGGAATGTTTACTGCAGCCCAATCATAATTGTTAAGTCATGGGAGAAGCCCAAGTGCCCATAGACCCATAAATGGATTAATAAATTGTATACCATGGAATATTATGCAGCCTTAAAGGAAGATGGAGACTTTACTTCTTTCATGTTTACCTGAATGGAACTTGAACATATTCTTCTTAGCAAAGTATCTCAAGAATGGAAGAAAAAGCATACAATGTACTCAGCCCAATTATAGACCAAGAAGAAAGGGAAAGGGGAGAGGGAAGGGAGGGGTGGGGAGAGGATGGGTAAAGGAAGGGTAATTGGTGGGACCACACCTATGGTGCATCTTACAAAGGTACATGTGAAATTTACTAAGTGCAGAATATAAATGTCTTAACACAATAACTAAGAAAATGCGTGAAGGCTATCTTAACCAGTTTGATGAAAATATTTTAAATTGTATATAAAACTAGCACATTGTACCCCATGATTGCATTAATGTACATAGCTATGATTTAATAAAAAAAAAAGGAGACAATGTTAAGATAAGAATACTATATGAAGAAATATATAGATTCCATAGCATCACTATCAAAATGTCAATGACTTTTTTTTTGTAGAAATGGAAAAATCCATCCTAAAATCCATATGCATTTTCAAGGGAATAGCCAAAACAATAATGAAAATGAAAAACAAAGCTGAAGGACTCACACTTTCCAATCTCAAAACTTAATACAAAGCCATGGTAATAAAAAGCATGATACTAGCATAAAGATAAACATATGAAACCATGAAATGGAATAGAGAGCCCAGAAATAAATCCTTACATCAATGGTCAATTGATTTTTTGACAAAAATACCTAGACCAATCAATGGAGAAAAACAGCCTTGAACAAATGCTGCTAGGACTACTGGATAGCCACATGCAAAAGAATAAAGTTGGACCCTTACCTTAACACCCCAAACCAAAAACAACTCAAATTGTATAAAGATATAAATTTAAGAGCCAAAGCAATAAAATTCTTAGAAGAAAACATTGGAGAAAATCTATATATGACACCAAAAGTACAGGTGACTGAAGAAAAAAGTAGATAAGTTGGCCTTAATTAAAAATTTTTGTATATTTAAAAACACTATCAAGAGAGTGAAAAAGATAGCCCACAGAATAGGAGAAAAGATTAGCAAATCATATATATGATAAGAGTTCACTATCAAAGAACTCCTACAACTCAACAACAAACAACCTAGTTAAAAAAATGAGCAAAAGACTTGAATAGACATTTCTCCAAAGAAGATATGCCAATGGCCAACACATAAAAAGATGTTCAGTATCCTTAGTCTTAAGGGAAACACAAACTAAAACTACAAAGAGACATCACTTCACATCTACTAGAATGGGTATAATAATGGGTACTGAGAAGGATGTGGAGAAACTGAAACCTTTGTTCACTGCTGCTGAGAATGTAAAACAGTGTAGCCTCTCTGGAAACCAGTTTGATGGTTTCCCAGAAAGTTGAAAACGTATTTAACAAACGACTCAACAATTTTCTTTCTCCCTCTTTCTCTCCACACATACACCTGTGTATGTATATGTCTGTATATGTATAGGTCTGTATAAATAAAGGTTCTATTCCAAATATCTCTTGATGAAATGGAAACCACTGAAAAATAATTTTGTTTTACATTTAACAACATAATACAACATTTACATTTATACAACATGTCTGTGTGTATATGTGTAAACATATCAAAAAGAATTGAGTAAAGAAACTCAGATAACTGCACACCAATGCTCGTAGCAGCATTACTCATCACAGCCAAAAGGTAGAAAGAACTCAAGCATCTGTAACAGATGAATGGATAAACAAAATGTGTTGTTTCTATATGACAGAATATTACTCACTCCTAAAAAGTAATAAAGTTCTGATAATTGCTACATAATAGAGGAAACTTAAAAACAATAAGTGAAGTGAAAGATGCTAGCCACGAAATGCATAATTTCACTTACATAAAGTATTCAGAAGAGGAAAATTCATGAGGATTGAGAGTAGATTAGAAGCTACTAGGGCCTGGAGGGAGAGAAGAATAGGAGTCTCTACTTAACGGTTACAGATTTTCTGTCTGAGGTGAGGAAAATGTTTGGAAATAGTACTGATGGTTACCCAACCTTGTGAAGTGTATTAATGCCACTGGATTGCACACTTAAAAATGGTTAAAATGGAGAACTTCAGGTTATATAATTTTTTTCAAATAAAAGTAAAATTTCAGAAGAACTAAACATTTCCTAAATTTGAAGAAAAATGTTATTTACTTCCTGAAAGGAAAATAATTTTTTTTTTCTCCTTGCCACATCTGTCTCTGAAAGCACTGAGATCTTCAAATGGAGCCATTATGTGACCAATTATTTCAGTAGCTCTCTGCTGTTTCCCCCATTAAAAAAGGGGGGGGGGAACCATAATAATATTAAAGTGTCTCAAGTTCCTTCAAGCTCCTAACAGTGTATAATTTGGCTCAGTTTTAGAAGTAGTTAACTAAGTTTCTATTCCAAATATCTCTCGATGAAATAGAAACCACTGAAAAATAATTTTGTTTTACATTTAACAACATAACAAAAGATATCTGCCAACTGTCTCTCTAGCCACCTGGTCTTCTTTGAACCTTGAACACACAGGTACACTCAACATCACACTCCTTATTAGACAAGGGTCTTTCCTCCAACTGTATCAGGTCCCTGTTCGAATGTCTCATGCTCAGCGAGGCCTCCCTGGCTACCCTTCAAATTGTATACCTCTTTATCAACCTAGCCTCCCAAACATCCTTACTCTGTACTCTTTTCTTCAAAAATATCACTTCTAATATGTTATAGCCTTTCACATCTATTTCATTTATTGTTTCTCATCAGACTCCCCTGCTAGCCTATAATCTCTAAGGGCAGCAGAATCTTTATTGGTTCTGGTTGCAGATATATCTTGAGTGGCTGGATGTTTGTCTGGCACATAGTAAGGGCTCAGTTAATATTTACAAAGAAATGATGCAATGATATGAGGAGAAACGTTCCAAGACTTTTTTACTTTTTAGTTTACTTGCTCCCCTAAAATAGACAGCATAGGGTGCCCTGAAGGTAGCCCACAAAGTCATCATCTATTGGGAAAACGGGAAATTATAGCTGAATGTACCCTTATTTACAAAATATTCATTACAAAGTTTTATAAAATACAGTAGAACATCTGTTCTTTACTTTCTGAAAGGAAAACAATAATTTTTATTCCACCCAAGGGATTGTAACAAAACAGTCACCAGACAGAGAAGGTCAACATGAGGAACTAGGTCTACTGTACTATACATACACGTGGTGCATGTCCAGTCTGTGAAAAGCTTAAGGAGGTGGTCAATATAGGGAGGTGGTCAACTGCAGAGGTTCTACAGCATTCTCTACGTGTGAGCCACCACTTTGTAACATTTTGTAATGAACATTTTATAAATAAAGGTATATTTAGTTATCATTTCCCATTTTCCCTTTGCATGCTGATCTTTGAAACAGCCTATACTATGAAGAATTTCATACTTAAAGTTTTCAATACAAGCAGTGACTTCTTTTAATTTTGTATCTGTGAGAGATTTTATCTATCATCTTATAAGGTGATATTTTAACAGAAGTAATATTAGGGATGCCATTTCTGAAAGATGTCTCTGAAAGGAAAGAAATGGACACAAAAAAGCAATAGTAGGAGAAAATGAATATTCTATTCATTCACCCGACCTTCATCATCATTAACTGAGCCCTACTACATATAGGGTGACAACAGCATGAGGTTGCAGGCTCCCTGAGGGCTGAAATCTGATCACTTCTGCTTCATATTCTATCTCTCTGTTTTCTTCCCCAGTGACTGAACTGTAAAAATGCAAATAACCCCTGCAACCCAAGGGACAAGTGAAAAATTCCTCATTTTTATATTGAAAAATAAAGTTTTGTATTATAAAAAAGAACATTTTTCCTTCCTTGCCAATAGGACCCAATGTCTAGGAATTCCTTAACTTAAAACTCATACGTTCCCAAAATAACTGCTACAAGTACTATTGATACAACTTAGCAATTAACATTAATATTTTATAGAACTTCACCAATTATAAAGAATTTCACCTATATTACCTTGATTTTGATCCTTACAATCATCCTATGGAAAACATCAGACTAGTATCGTCTACATTTAAAAAATAAACACCTTCTAAGTAAGATGACATAGAAAATGGGACTCAAGTCCATGTGTTTGGACTTCAAGTATTTATAGCCAGTAAAAGTTTTCCCAGATTTATGCTGAAATATTAAGTTAGGGGGCTACATTTAAGGTATTTGAAAACATAACAAAGCTCTACTTAGTATCTGTGCACTTTCTGCTTTGTAACTACCAATTTCCTGATTGACTATCATTATTTCATGAAGCCAGCAAAATAGCTCGCAAAAGGAGGTGCTCAAACATACTGATAGATTTTTCTTCTCATTGTTGGGTTTCTTCACCTCCCCCGCCTCCCCCCAAATGCCTTTCACACTGGATTTGACTGTAATAGACACACAGACCTACTGAGAGAACTGACCGGGCTAATATTTAGCACTGGTATTGGACAAAGCTTCCCCGTCCCTTCATCATTAGTTATGGTGACAGTCACACAGGAATAAAAGCCCCACAGTACTCCAGTGATACTCCGCACAGCCAGAGGCAGGCCTAGAAAGGCCAGCAGAGCTCCATAAATTCTGATTTCTCTGCTTCCTACCATGGATGTAGTCCTTGATCCCCTGCTTTCTAGCCACAATTCTCTGAACTCTTTCCTCAGAGACTTGCCACTGGATGATTGATTTTTCCAGCTATACCCAAAGATTAATCTCCTACTTGAACAATTTCTCTAGTAGTAGATATCCTTGGTCCCAAAACTCTGACAGTAAGTCCTTCACCTAATCCAAAGGCAGACCTCTCTTTTCAAAGAAAGCTGTCTAGGGTATGGAGCAGACTGGATCAGAGGCCCTAACAGCAGCGCTCTTTAATACAATCTGAGCCAGATGGCATGCTAATCAACTTACAGCAAGAAAACTTTCACATCTATGTTTAAAAACTCACTTAAGACACTGAACTCAATTCTAATATGAAAGCAGTAAATGACCTAATAAGGTGGGGGGTAGGGGAATGAGGGAAGGGGAGAAGGGAGGAAGTAGAGGAATGGGGGATCATGATGTATGGCACACCTCATAGGGGCAGGACATAATTATAAAAGGGAATTTACCTAACAAATGCAATCAGTGGGGCAGTGCCTGTGGCTCAGTGAGTAGGGCATGGGCCCCATATACTGAGGGTGGCAGTTTTGAACCATCCCTGGCCAAACTGTAACAAAAAAATAGCCAGGCATTGTGGCAGGCAACTGTAGTCCTAGCTACATGGGAGGCTGAGGCAAGAGAATCGCCCATGCCCAAGAGCAGGAGGTTGCTGTGAGCTGTGATGCCATGACTCTGTCTCTAACAATAATAATAACAATAATAATAATAATAATAATGAGCAAATGCAATCAGTGTAACTTAATTCTTCATACCCTCAATGAATCCCAAACAATAAAACAAAAAGGAGCAAACAAACAAACAAATAAAAAAAACCCCAAATCTCACTTTGGACCATCCTCTTTCTCTCCTGGGGCCTGGAGTTTTTTTCTTTTTTTGGTAGTTTAATAAAGAAAACAACATTTTTGGAGCATATCCTGGTCATCAGTACATGAAGCAGTAAAGTAATTGCCAATAATTTAGCCCACTGAGGATATTTCTTACTTACAGATATCCCCAGCTTTCCTTAGGGATCTGTGACATAGGAATTTTCATCCTGATGTTCTTGTAGCTTGAATCTGGGTGTGGTAGGTAGTGTTGGTGGTCACCCTCCAAGCAGCCTGGATAGTCATTCATCAACCCCCAGGGATTGAACCCACATCTTCCAGTTGGTCCAGGGGAGGGCGTGGCCAATGAGAGGTAATTAAAAATCTGCTAGGATGCTCAGAGTTTCTTTTGGATAAAAGCCTGTTCACAACTCTTTCTTTTCTTTCTTTCCCCTCCCTCTCCTTCTTTTTTCCCATATTAGATGCTACCATACAAGAATATGATGACTTCCAACCTTTCTTCTGCTATGAATTAACTTTATCACAATGAAACAAACTGGATTATTGAATCTGAAGAACAGTGGTTTTAATATTTATTTAAATATGGGAAATATTTATTCATCAATATCAACAATTCAAAAATTCATAATAATGAAAAATAATGTGATGTCAATTTTATAACTTTTTAAAAGTTGTTTCTATAGAAGGCTGGAAGAAAATAATCAAATTATTAACAGTATTTCTTTCTGAGTGATAGACTTACAAGTGTACTGAATTTTCTCCTCTTACAATTAGAAAATAAATAAAATAATTTAATAAAGAAAAAAAAAAGAATATGATGACTGGAGCTGCAGTCAACATGTGAACAGGAGGCAAAAAGCAGGTAGTTGGAGAGGGGAACAGGTGAACCAGCCCTGGAACTTCTCCCTTAGAAATTCTGACGGCACCAGGCGTGGATGTTACTGAGGTTGTGGTTCACTTTCACTGTTTCTTCAATTTGCCTAACAACTCAAAAGTATAGAGCTACATGGATCATACAGACATCTCTACCTGAAAAGTTAGTTGGCATCACTACATAAGCCAGGGAAGAGGTTAACACAGGTAGGCTCAACAATAAACTTCTTTCAGGAAGAAAACTGACAAGCACCTGTCTCAGATCATGTACTCTAATGAAAAGCAAAAGAAATCAGTGGGGTCAATAAGCAGGAGATACCAAACAAAAGTCAAAGGAGAGGAATCCTAAACTTTCAATGGTGTCATGTATATATTATATATATACTTCATGTGACACAACATTGCCATCTACAAAGCTCACACTTGAGAACGATGCAATCAATTTCCACCAAAAAAATCTCATAATGTTTAAGAAAGCTTACGATTTTGTGTTGGGCCATATTCATAGCTGTCCTGGGCCATGTGAGATCCATGGTTTAAACACCCCTAGACTAAATAATAGACATTTAATTTCCATAACAAGGATTCTAGAGGTGTACATTTCCAGGTTCAGTATAGCAGTTTAAGGATACTGTTAAAAACCTTTGCTTTTTTTATCTTTCTGCTTCAACCCTCTTAGCAGGTTAGTTTCCATCATTATTATACTGATCTCATGACTGCAAAATGGCTGGTCCATCTCTCGTCATACGCAAGTCAGGCGAGGAGCAGAACAGGCCAGTGAGCATTGCTTACATACCTATGGCTTTTATGGGGAAATAAAAGTTTTCCCAGAGGTCCCCAAACTTGTTACATTTCCCTGCCAAGTAAGGGATTGTTTGTCTGCCCCTAGATGGAAGAGATAGTAATAAGACTTTCTGGCTTCTCAAACCCTCATGTGGAAAATGTTCAAGGACAAATGGAGGAACGACACTGGATTAGCCAACCAACAGCTAATAAGTGCTAGGTCAGGGAAGCGAACCCACACAGGTGTAGCCCATAGTCCACACCCTCAAGGGATGTACACTTTGAAAGCAGAGAGAGAAAAACCTATAAATGCACAAGCAATCAGTTCCATGAGTGACTGAAATTAGGTTCCACGGGGTGACAGAGGAAACAGGGTTACCTTAAGGTAGGCTGAACAAGGATGTTTTGGAAAGGTCAGCACATACGGTCTTAAAGGAAATATAGGATTTTAAAAGGTAAAAGATCTTCCAATAAGAGGGACAAAAGCAAACATACAGAGGCAAAAACATAAAATGAAGGTGATTAAGTTGTTGACTGAAAACCTTTTGCAAATGTAAAGGGAATAGTATCACCTTGCTTACTTGCTTACGAATTAAAAGCTAAACATATTAAATGGCATATAATCAATGACTGACTGAGGTACATGGTATCACCTCCTGTATCTCCTTCTTGCTAGCCCCAACAGAGTATCCCCTTTCCTTCAAATTTGAACCTAAGATCTTTAAGCAGCTCATTGCAAATAACAGTTCTCATCCAGCAAGAAATGAGACTTCCTAATAGTTTACTAGGTTTGGACATTTTCTATTTTTTGAGTTAGAAATTGTTTTTGTTCTATTATTTGTTGTGGTTTGTTTTTAGTTGCCTGAGTTGCATACAAAGCTCAGGTGACAATATATTCCCTAAGTCTATAGGTAAGACTTTAAAAAAAAATTTTTTTTTTTTTTGAGACAGAGCCTCAAGCCTTGAGTGCTATGGCATCACAGCTCACAGCAACCTCCAACTCCTGGGCTCAAGCGAGTCTCCTGCCTCAGCCTCCTAAGTAGCTGGGACCACAGGCACCTGCCACAACGCCTGCCTATTTTTTGGTTGCAGCCGTCATTGTTGTTTGGCGGGCCTGGGCTGGATTTGAACCCGCCACCTTAGGTGTATGTGGCTGGCGCTTTAGCCACTTGAGCCACAGGTGCTGAGCCACTTTTTAAAAATTGAATCATATTTTAAGTGCATTACGATGATCGTTAATTTATAAATTACTTTCAATTAAATATGGACTTTTTCTGTACGATTTTCAAGAAAAGAGTCACATCCATAATAAAAGTTTGAGGAAAACTGTCCAGCGCTACACAGAGTTATCAGTGTTGGGAAACGTTTTCATTTACTCTAAATTTATCATTCGGTTCCTTATTAACAACAGTTGTCAAAGTTGGGCCACAAGCAGAAAGCTGACTAGAATTTAGTGTGTTCCCTACAGAAAACAGAAGTCTTTCAGGAGGAATGGAGCCAAAGTGGAAAGAGATTCAGTTAATCCCCAGCCAAATTAGAGGAACCCTGGAGCACTAGGAGCCATGCCTTTGGATGGCAAGGTCAACGCAGTTCTTCTGGTAGATGATCTTAGCCCTTTATTGCTCTGATTCCACTTACAACAAAACACAGATTTACAGGGTCAGCTCCAACTTTTTTTTTTTTTTTTTGAGACAGAGCCTCAAGCTGTCCGCCTGGGTAGAGTGCCGTGGCATTACAGCTCACAGCAACCTCCAACTCCTGGGCTCAAGCGAGTCTCCTGCCTCTGCCTCCCAAGTTGCTGGGACCACAGGCACCTGCCACAACGCCTGGCTATTTTTTGGTTGCAGCCGTCATTGTTGTTTGGCGGGTCCGGGCTGGGGATTTGAACCTGCCACCTTAGGTGTACGTGGCTGGCGCCTTAGCCGGTTGAGCTATAGGCACCGAACCGGTCAGCTCCAACTTAAGAGAACCACTAGCCCAGCCGCTTGCTACCTGAGGAGAATAAAGTCCAAGAGTTACCAGAAGGAAGAGCGTAGCGGGTATGGCCCTTGAGTAAGCTTTATATGTATCTATAAATACCATATGTGGTAAGAACAGCTTATTCCTTTTTGAGTGTGGAGAACATGAAAACCCACTGCTGAAATTCCCGAAGTATTAAGTGAGATGTACTTATCTATTCTTTTTGTTAAGAAACCAGGAATAATAGTTGCTTTCATATCTCCATTAGAGAAATTACTTTCCAAAATAAGTTTATGGTGCTCTATTTCTTGTCACACTGTTGTAATTTTTTTAACCAGGAAAGGAACTTAATTTTAGAGTAAGTAATGCCACTGTCACTTAAATATATGAATGATAAAAGGAACGTCAGCCGTTCTAATTCCATAATTCCCCAGTAATGACAATTAATGAAACGCTCTTTACTAGTGGGAGTTGTTCTAAGCAGTACATAAAGGAGTCACTGAGCCTTTTAAGATTTATTCTTATAACAAAATTGCATCTCTCTTCATCATTATCCAAAATATAATTAAAAGATGACATTCAAAAATAAACAAAAAAATCAAACTGCATCCAACTCCTGAAGGAAAAGCAAATGAGAGGCAACTCTTTCTTTCACTAGAACGCTTAGAGGAATTTGACAGGAACTCCTGCCTTCAACTTTTAGCTTTTGGGCTGCAGTTGTCACCCTGGAGCATCAGTCTCGCTTGTCAATATAGAAAATGCTGAATGATATTATCATTTTAATCTTGTTTAGCAGATATTAATTGTATTGTTTCACTGCTATAGAAAGATTCTTTGACTTTTCCTGAAAGAAAACAAATCAATAGAAGTACTTCGTAAAAACTTCTATTTTCTCCCCCAATTTACTCCAGGAGACTAAAATTCATGGGGTTACATCTTGGTGGTCTTTCCTGTTAGGCCTTTTGCTTTAGCAACTGTCTGCAATCCACACCAAGAGAAGAGGCATCCTTTAATATCAGCCCAAACACAAAATTCAGTGGCCTCTCTAACTCCTTAGCTGAAGCCAAGTTAATTACAATACACACAATTTCTAGGGAAATGCTAAACAGCTTGATTCAATCCATCCCCAACTACCTTAAGGACAAGTAGCCAAGACATTCTCGGCAAGCTCTATGAAACTCTTTTTCCTCCTTAACCTTCTGGTTTCTGTTCCCCTCACTGACAGTCACATAGTTTCCTTTAAAGAACTTAACTCTAACAAAGTGTTTGCTACTAGAGGGCACATCCCTTATGAAGCCACAGTTATCAGGGGTTGATTGGAGGCATGTGGCCAATGTCCCCCTGGAATTCTCCAGGGCTTAAGTCTCTCTCAGTTGAGTGCGACTACCTACAACAAAACCTGAAAACACACGGATCATGTCTTAACACAGTCCTGACGGGGCACTGCTCATTCACTGTTAAATGAATGTGTACACACAGCTGCAACATTACAAATATCAGCTGCTGGTTTCCCTGAAAGGGCCCAGAGATGAGACTGGAGTGGAGATGTTCAGGCCAGGTTTATTGAAAGGGGAGGGTGAACCATCTGGATAGTGTAAAAAGGTGGTGTCCGGACCTGAGGGCAGTTAAAGACACCTTTTTTATGAGGCTTTAAGGGGGTGGGCAAATTCCATAGCTTGCCTTGGAACTTCAGGGTTGGGGCTAATAAGATCCTTTCTGTTTGGCTTAGGAGAGAGGAGGAGGAGGACAAGAAAGGGTTTATATGTGACTGTGTTAGGTCCCCCAACATTCCCACCATAGGAAAGCCAGCAATATAGAAGTAATTTAACTATAACAACAATAAGTCACAAACAGTATTAAAAATATACCAGGCTGGGCAGCACCTGTGCTCAAAGGAGTAGGGTGCCAGCCCCATATGCTGGAGGTGGCAGGTTCAAACCCAAACCCAGCCCTCCAGCCCTGGCCAAAACTGGGCATAGTGGCTCATCCCTGTGTCCCTGTAATCCCATCACTCTGAAAGGCTGAGGAGGATCGCTTGAGGCCAGGGGTTCAAGACCAGCCTGTGTAACACAGTGAGACACCATCTCTATAAGAAATAAAAACAATTAGCTGAGCATGGTGGTGCATGCCTACACAAGGGCTGAAGTGGAAAGATCACTTGAACTTTGGAATTTGAGGTTGTAGTGAGCTATGATGATGCTGTTGCACTTTGACCAGAGCAACAGAGGGAAACCTTGTCTTAAAAAAATTTTTTTGATCCTGCAATCCCATTACTAAGCATCTATCCAGAAGAAAAAAATCCTTTTATCATAAAAACATTTGCACTAGACTGTTTATTGCAGTTCAATTTACAATCACCAAAATGTGGAAACAGCCTAAATGCCCACCAACCCAGGAATGGATTAATAAATTGCGGTATATGTATACCACGGAATATTATTCAGCTTTTAAAAAAAGATGGAGACTTTATATCTTTTGTATTATCCTGGATTGAGGTGAAACATATTCTTCTTAGTACAGCATCACAAGAATGGAGAAGCAAGAATCCAATGTACTCCATTCTAATGAAAGCCGTAGATGAGCTAATACAAGGGGGGAACAGGGGAATGAGGGAGCAGGGAGAGAGGAGGACGGAGGGGGATGAGGGGTCACAGTGTATAGCACACCTCTTGGGGTGGGACACAATTATAAGAAGGACTTTATCTAACAAAATGTGTGTGTATCAAATGATTTTTTTTCTATCAACATATGACATGTATCAATTCAGATTTTAGCCTGTGGATTCGGTAAGAAAATGAGGTTAAAGTCAACCAACCACTGGAAGGCCAATCCATCTATGACCCAAGAGGTCAAATGAAAGAATCCTACATTAAAAAGAATGCGGTATTGATAGACACAACTCAGATGAATGTCTGGGGAATTACACTCAGTAATAAAGCCAATCTTGAAAGCTATTATATGATTCAATTTCTATAACATTTTGAAATAAGATTTTAGAAATGAAGAGCAGATTAGTGATTGGGGTCAGGCACAGCAGGTGGGGGTGAGGGCTGGGAAGCAAGAAGGATACCTGTGGGGCTGGAACTGTTTTGCATCTTGGGTAGTGAGTACACAAACCTGCACACCACAAAACTGTATAGAGCCAGACACACATAAACACACACAAAAACGAATTCAAGTGAAACTGAGGGAATCTGTATCAATGCCAATAACCTGGTATCACACTATTCTATAGTTTGGCAAAACATTACCAGTGGGGAAACTGGATAAAGTGTACCAGGGATCTCTCTGTTATTAGTTCTTACAAGTGTATGTCAATCTACAATTATTCCCAAACAATTCACTTTAAAAAAGCAAATGTAGAATCTATACCGCTATAGAGTCAAAACCTTGCCCCACCCTGCCCTTTCCTGGTAGTCTGGTAAAAACCCTTCCTAACTGGGTTGTCTGTAGCTCTTACGAGTGAGTAGACTTGAGACACTTTCCAGCACTGTGGCAACTCATTTGTCAGGGCGATGTTAGCAAACCCTTCCATAATCTCTCTCCCCTCACACAATTTAGCCAGTCTTCTTTTCTTGCTAGACACTGCTCAGATCATATCCAACTATTCCTTCTATACCAAGATGCATTATTAATGAACATGCAGCTAATAATTTGAAAAACAGTACTGATGGGAACCCTGAATGGAGAGATTCTTATGCCTTTGTTTCCAATGTAAATCTGAGCTCTGATCCAACGTCCATGCCCTGGACATTTCTGGGCTTTCAGAAACTGACTGAGAAGAGGAGATGGGCCGGGAGCACACCCGTTTTCTCAGTCGGGACAGCATCTCTGTACAAACAGGCAAGACAGTTTTCTTGTGGGGGGTTCTGCTTGCTGGGAAGCATGTGGTAGCCGAGCAGGGATAAATCTTTTGCTTAGCAGAGGCCAGCTGTTGGCAGCCACTGCTTTCCCAGAGATTCTAGAGGACAGTGTGGCCAGGGGAGGAAGGAAGGCCAGCCCTTCTGTATCCCCCAAGCCTGTCTATTGTCTTCTCTGCTCAGAGGCCCCCAGAGGCAGCCTGCTCTTCAGCAGTGCAGCAGATCTCAGGCCAGTGGCAGAAAACTGCTATTGACTGGCCAGGTCTTACTTCCTGGCTCAAAGGGAAGCTGTGCTCTAAGTAAGTTGCAGCCTTTTCCTGTCCCATAGGTACAAATACACAGGTAGCTTCATCACATGTGTGTCTAAAGAGCAGACAGATTAAGAGCACTGCCTCTGGAGCCAGACTAATCCTGGCTACACTATTTACTAGCTGGTGACCTTGGTGAGTTCATTTCTCTCTGACTCATCCTCCCTATCTGTAAAGCAAGGTTAATTACTAGCACCTCGCTCATGGAGCTACTGTTAGGCATAACTGAACTATTACAGGTAAAGGGCACAGAAGAGGGCCTGGTACCAAGGAAGGACTATAGCGGTACTGCAACCCATCATTATGTGGTGTAGATACTGCTGGGGGCCTAATGCGGCCCTACATGAACCCCCCCAAGACAAAGGAGACAAAGGATCTGGTTAGCCCCACCCCCAAAGGACCCAAACTTGGAACTCTCCCACCTGTATGGCCTCATATAAAAGGTGTCTCTATCTGCCCCTGGACAGAGACACCACCTTTGGACTACACAGGTGGGAGGTAGTGTAGTCCAATAAACCTGGCCTGAACATCTCCAGTCTCCTCCCTGGGTGCCACTTACACCTTTCCAATACAAACACATAATATTTAACCTGAGATTTTTCCCTGACCCTTCACTGTTAACAAACAGTTCACCTCATATACTAATAAATCTTCTCATCCTCACACAGTACCTTTCATTCAGCTTGAGGGATTCCAGGATCCCTTGTAGCTCCCTCTGCCCATAAAACAAAGGGCCCCCATAATACCAGCTTTCTCTGCAGTCTGGCACTTTGGGCCCTCCCAATTTCTCATTCACACATATACCCTTTCTTCCTTGGAGTCCAGGCCACATCCTCTTCTAATGTCCCTCTCTCTTACGGGTCCATCTTAGCTTTTCCTTTTTATAAGTATCACTGTTGTCTCCAAAGATATGAGTATGACATAGAATGTTAAGGAGAACATTTTCTATGATCATTAGAGTTTCCAAAGGCTGACAAAGACAGATGCTGGATATACTGTGAGACAGTGGAACTGGTATCCACATCACTTACCTGTATGCTGTTTAGTAAAAAAAATAGTCCTTGAAGAAATGGCCCCTTTAAAGAGCTATCACAAGATAATTGCCTTTCCCGCCCTTCCCAGGAAAAGAGGAAGTAGCTCCCCTATCAAAGAAGTGAGGGGACCTAGGGAGCCATCTGGAGAACTTGGCATGTGTCTCCTTGGATTTGGGGACCTAGAGCCCACTGTTCACCCATATGTGACACACTCTAAAGGGCAAAGACCAAATGAAAAGGCTACAGTAATGGAGCTAGAGGGGAAAAACCTACTCTAATCTAGACAGTAGGGGAAGAACTATGAGTTTGCTGTAGCCTGCAGGGCACCCAAGCACCCCCAAAAACATTCCTCTCAACAAGTCTGATGCAGCAGATGAGCTGCTCTCAGCAGCAGGAGCCTGTAGCTACACCGCTGAGTACACAGGCCCCAGGGCAGGACCCAACCATCAGCCAGCCAGAAATGACATCCCCATTCCTGGGCCTCCAATCAAAAGTCACTAGAATAAAATCCACAAAGAACCCACAAAAGTAGTCTCATGAGAAAAAAAGAGGTTAGCACCTGGATATTGGTCACACCTATATGTCACCCATGTTGGACTTCCATTCTAGAGTGAAAGAACCCTCTGCTGCCCTTATCTCACTTATCTCCTTCCTACTGGCCTTCTCTTCTCTTGCTCCTTGCTCCAGCCTCACCACACTTCAAGCTTCCATGCCTGGGCGATGTCCTGAGCTGAGGGAGGGGGAAAAGCTCTAAGTTAGATGGACGACGGAAGCTTTGCCATTAGACTGGAATGGACATGAAAATGACCAGGAAAACTACAGGACTTAAAATTTCACTCTGGATTCTACAAGTTTACTTCCACTGAGTCTAGCGCATTGAATGCAATGGCTATAAACATGTTCTACATCAACCTTCTCCCACTCTGCCTCCTCCCATTACCAACAGCTTCATTAGTTCTCTTTTCTTTTCTGCGTCCCTCTGCCTCCTCTCTTAGCTGGTCTTGCCTCCTTATGCCTCTAGCTAACAAATTAAGACTTGAAATATTTAAATATTTTATGCCTGGCCCAAATCAGAGTAGCACAAATGTTAAAATGAGTAGAAATGATGAGGAAAGACAAAGGACATGAAAGAATGTGGGTGAAATGGCTCCAATTTCTTTGTTCTTATTCCTTTCTTTCTGATACTAAATCTGGCAAAAAATCCATCCATTCAGTCAAGAAAATAGCTCTTCCCAGTCAAATCCAATCCATCTTTTAGCTATGGCTATGGAATATAAGAAAGAAAACAGATGGAGGGGGGACTTGAAAGGACATTGGAATAGAGATGAATAAAAATAAGATATTAGTTGGCAAAGCCAAAAAAACATACTTCTGCCAGTCCATGTACACGAAACTTCCATAAGAAAACATGTTAATGAGGCAAACCAAATTGGCAGAGTTTATCTGTGGAACAACAGTGCAGACTTGTCCTTTTCATCAACAAACTTTGAAGTCACACCTGGGCCAGTAAGAATAAGCTACATGAGAGAAAATGCTATGTGAAAAGCACACCCTGTTTCCTTCTCTCTTGGACTCGGAGGTAGTTACAGTCCCAATGCTCCTGCTGCCCCTGCAGGTCACCATGTGCCTCTGTTCTTGTTAACAGGATCTAAGTACACAGGACATGAGCCCATTCTAGGTCTGGCCCTGAAAGATCCTCCAGCTCTCTCTTCATTTGCTAAGGGAGCCTTGATGGCCACATGTTTCAGATGTTTTGACTATGGATGGAGGATGCCACATTGGTCTCTCTCTGACTGAGAAATAAAGTTTCAGTGAATTATACCACTTCAATTTCAAGGAGTTTATCTGTTTGCACAGCAATTGCCCAGAGTCAGTCAAAGGTGTCCAATCTTGTTTTTTCCTCTGCTGAACATTAGAAGAAGAAGAGTTGTCTTGGGCCACGCATTAAGTAAACAAACACTAATGCAAGCTGATTGGTGGGGAGAAAAAGGTCCATGCATACTTTTTGTGATATCTAACACCAAAGATGAACAAAAAAAAGAAAAGTAAAAAAGTCCCCACAAAATCAGCATCAGCCATGGGCCACAGGTTGGACACCCCTGGGACTATCTTGACTGTTTACTCAGCCCTAACACTGGAGGACCTGGAGTCACTGCAGAGTCATAACAGGAAGACAGTACCAGAGTCTCAGGGTCAATGCCAATTTATTCCTGTCCTGTAAAAAAATTGCTAATTGATCACAACCTTTTAATTTAAGCTCTGGAGATGTGTAGAAACTGAATCACTTATAAATAGCTATTAAGATGAGGTTCCTCAACTGTGTAAAGATTCAATAAGCAAGAATTTGGCTAAAATGTATGAAAAAAATTCCTTGACCATCTATAATGACCTACACACTGAAACAGCCTCCCCAGGGAGGTTGTACACTCATGAGTTCTGGGTATCCCTATAATTAAGACTAACAAGCACCTAGTCTTGACTGCACTGGAATTTCAGTTAGTTCTTTGCTTTAGCTAGAGCCTGGGGTCTTGGTCAGTACACCCAAAAGAACTTTTCCAGCATTATAGTTCTGTGTTCAAGCAGTGGTTTTCTATGAGAGGAAGAGAATAAAGGTAACTCCAGCATGCATTCATCTAATAGCTACTTAGTGAGTACTACCTACATACGTGTCAACACTACACAATTCAGCAAGTGTGGTGGTTTGCACCTAGAACACCAGCTACTCCTGAGGATGAAACAGGAAGATTACTTGAGCCTAGGATTTTGGGCCTGGACAACATAATGAGACCCTGTCTCTAAAGAATAAAGAATTTTTAAAAATTAGCCAGATGTAGTGGCCTGCAAGATTAGCCTAGGTGGCACAGCAAGAGCCTGTCTCAAAAAAATACTCCAAGAAACAAATAAAAACCTATGCAAAGTTTACAGGAACACAACAGGGGATAAAGAAATTCTACCTTTCCCTTCATCAATTCATAGTCAACTGATTTTATGGGGTATCCTCACATTTTTGTTCCTAGGACAGGAACAATATGATACACGGAACACGGCTTCTCCCCTTCAATGTCAACTTCCAACTGGTACTATGAATACCGAATACTATCAAATGTTAATGTACAGACGATTTCCCACAGCCTGTCAGTACCAAAACCCAGATCTTGGATCAAAACTCAAAAAGAAATCTACGGAATCTTCTTCAAGCCTCTAGGAATCAATTGTTTCAGAGATTTGCATTTTAAAAGTTAAAAAAGAGAAGCAGGCAAAAAAGAAAAACAAAAATAATTTAAAAGGGAAGGAAAGGATTTCTAAGAACTCCTACCAGTATATAAAAGTCCATAGAAGAACCGGAGCTCTCTGTCATGTGATTTTATCAGGAAAGAGACAGGTGCAGGGCTATCATTCTTGTTGTTAAATAACACCTGCCAGAAGCAGCCTACCCTGATTCTTCTGGGGGCAGCAGCCTAATCCATCATTCAGCAACCAATCAAAATCCAACAGGACATTCAAAATATTCTGATTGACGAACCTACATACATGTCGATATTTTCTCATTTTCAATTTTAATAAATTTATCGTGAATTTTTAATCAATATTTTCCTGCCTTCAGGGGCTATATTTCTCTGAGAACTTATTCTCCATGTGTTATCCATTCTCAGGAATTTCAAGGATAACTTGAAATATATGGCTTCATCATTTTTCACTCATCAGATTGGCAAACATTTCAGTTTGACAATGAAAAATGTGGGCAAGAAGGTGGACAAACAGGGCTTTCACACATGCTGCCAGGGGGAGGAGGGTTATGCAGAAGGCTTCATTTCTGTCTGCAATGTCTTCTTTCTTAAGCTGGTGATGTAAATAGGGTGTCTATTCTATTCTTCTCTGTATTTTCCAGAATGCTTGAAATCAGTTTTAATAATAATTTAAAAAATTTAAACATGTCCTGTGTAAGGACAGGAATAGGACAGGTTACTTCCTTTATACACTGCCCAATAAAAAGAAAAAAACTATGCAACTTCCCAGAAAGCAAGCAAGACACAAACACTTACCTAACTGGGCAGGCCGCTTTGAACTACATGTCCCAGCAAAAGCCAGAGTCCAGAAGGAAATTGGGAATATCTGGTCACCCACTATAAACTCAACCTCTTTTTAAATGCCTGCATTGAGACCTCCTGAACCAAAACATATTAACATTCTTAATTTTTTTTAATTAATCCAACATGATGATCCATCACTGAATGAAATTTATGATCCTTAGGTTTTGCTCACTCTAGGGCAGTGATTTTCAACTGGTGTGCTTGTGAGAGGATCTTAGGTGTGCCACAACATTTTTTAAAGAGCATTAATTAAATTATTTGTGAAAGAAGTTCAAAGCACAATAAGTATATACTTTTTGTGACTCTCCTTTTTTCGATCAACATAATTTAGTGTGCCACGGAAGTTTAATAGGTTCAAATGTGCTCTGAGATTTAAAAAAGGTTGAAAAACACTGTCCTAGGGTGCAGGAGGGAACTCTAGCAAAGTTCTGGTGGGAGTGCTATTGTCCACCTGCCCTGAAAACTGCTAACAACCTGGCATTGTAGGGAACTGGCCAGGACTATTCAGCAAGATTTGACAGGAAGCAAAGTCAAATTTTAAGGAAGTCTCCAAAGGTCAAGGCTAAAAATTCTGAGTTTGAATTATCTCTTCTAATCTCATTTGCCTATTTGAAGCAACACAGAAAAATTATGAATAGACACACTACCCACTTTCACAATATAGCTCAACAGTAAGACCACACCTCAATCCACCCAGTGAGACACAATGGAACAAACACTGTGATGGTATCTACCACCAGACAACTAAATCTGATAATACAAAGGAACTCTTACTTTATTTCACTATATATTTTTTAACTGCATAGGAAACTGGACTCAGAGAATCATATTGTCATTAACAGTATAGTGAAAAAGACGGATACTTGGACTACAGAACTGCTTTTTTAGCAGACACATTGTCTTCCTTGGCATTGTTGAGAGCACAGAACTAAAGAAAATTAACAGCATTATTTTTGATCCACACCCAGTAGACTGTCTAAACTCAGGACCTCTTTCTTCAATCGACATGTTTAAAACTATCCCATCAAAACCTCCTTGACCTGTGCCTCTTCCATCTTATGCTACTTCTTTTCTTCTGGATAAGCTTCCCAAAAGAGTAGTCTATACTCCTTGTTTCCACTCCCTCGATTCTTATCTACTCCTTAGTACAATTAAATTTAACTGCAATCTGGCTTCTATCACGAAATTCCTTTTACAATGTTTACAAAATTCCCTAGCCCCCAAATCCAAAGCTACCTCCTAGAGTTGATCTCCTAGCAAGTCTGCTGTTTCATATACTAATAATAACACCTTTCCTTTGGTTTTGCTTAAAGACAAGCCATAGCTCAGATGCCCACTTGAAATATATAGGGTGTCCATAAATAGACAAGTATTTTAAATTGCACATGAACTTAGTGGACACCCTGTATATTTGGTACCTCTAGCTCTGACCTCCTTCCAGAGTTTCAGATTCCCTACCCTAACCTCTTCTGAATCTGCCACAACAGAGTCATATCAACATTTCCAAAATGGAACTCACCATTAGTGTTCCCTATGCATAGCCTACTTCTCCAAAACTCACTCTCAGTGTGAGAAACAACTGTCCACCTGTCACCCAGGACAGAACCTTAGAGTCACTCTTGAGTCCTCCTGGCTCCAAACTCCAACTCCCGGTCGCCATAGTTACTGCCACTGCTTTTATGCAACCCCTTGTATTTGTTCCCCACATACTGTTGCAGCCTCTGACCAGTATCCCAGCCTCCCTTCTAGGCCCTGGCACACTATTACCCATATAGACCAAAGCTACATAAAATGCAAAGCAGATCTCAAGACTTTCATATTTAAGATGGATAGGTGGGCTCGGTGCCTATAGCTCAACCGGCTAAGGCGCCAGTCACGTACACCTAAGGTGGCGGGTTCAAATCCCCAGCCCGGACCCGCCAAACAACAATAATGGCTGCAACCAAAAAATAGCCGGGCGTTGTGGCGGGCACCTGTGGTCCCAGCTACTTGGGAGGCGGAGGCAAGAGACTCGCTTGAGCCCAGGAGTTGGAGGTTGCTG
>CAUYTI010138009.1:0-23035 GCA_963575145.1 Galago senegalensis
TGCTGCCCACCCACATTGATAAGGTCCAGTCTTTACTCAGTCTACTGATTAAATGCAAATCTTTTCTGGAAATATTCTCACAGACATGCTAAGAAATAATGTTTACCAGGTATCTGGGTATTCTTTAACTCAGACAAGTTGACACCTAAAATTCAGCATCACACTTATTCTCTCCTTAGACTGACTGAGATACGCGTCTCTGCTAAGGAATGATCTCAAGCTGGAAGCTTAGACACGTGTTTGTGTTTGTTATATCAATGACATGGCCTTGGCCCCCTTAAGTGGTTATATATGAATTAAATGAAAAGACCATTATTCTGTCTGTTCAGTATTTAAAGTAATTAAAGTAATTTCTCATAGAAAGATGAAGTTCAGAACCTTCACAGAAGGGTCCTTTTTGTTGTTTCTAAAAGACAGAGGAGTTCGGGACACAGATTTCTTGATGAGAAGCTTGTCAAGTCGGGCAGTGAAAGTGATTACTGGCTCACTAATTTCAGATCATTAAAGTGGCAGTAGTTTTGAATGGTAAGAAAATAAATTTTGAGCCATATTTAATAGGTACAATAACTCGAATTTGATTAACAAAGTGGCACAGGAAAATGTTCCACCGAGAACACCTTGTTTAGGGAACTCTTCATGAAGATTTTCATTAGCATATTTATTGTTAGGGTGAGAACAATGTTCCCAGAGTGATGGAAAATAGCTTTTCTCTGAAGTGCCATAATATATTCATTTATACTTGTTACATTATTTGTATTTAATTTAACCTTAAAATGGTTTCTTGTGTGTGTGTGTGTGCGTGTAGTATTTTGTGATTCAAAAGTTCTTTTTAATTTAAACCTCCCATGATCTATCAGGTAAGTAAAGTAGAATTGCCAGGCTTCCATAAACAAAAATGCGAGGCTCAGACAATTCATCAATGTTCTGAGAGCTAAGCCAGTGAGTCATGGGATGGAATCAGAAAATAACAGACTAAAGTTCTTTCTGATAGACCACGTAACCACTGATCTGAGCTGCACCAATTGTAAGGTATTAAAGTCTGAATACATGATGCTTCTGTTTAGAGACACACTTTGATATACCCATAGGAAAATTGCAGGGTTAAAAAAAAATTCAACAAGCACAATATTCTCTTCACTGCTAAACTAACTGCTCAAGTTGTTAGGGACAACGTGTATGAGGCATTATGAGCTGGGAGTAAGGAACTTCCCTACCTAAACTCAGGTTACCTATAAATCTCATCATTCCTTTGCTTTGTTGACATATTACAATTGGGGGTGGTGCCCGTGGCTCAGAAGAGTAGGGCACCAGTCCCATATGCCAGAGGTGGCGGGTTCAAACCCAGCCCCGGCCAAAAACTGCAAAAAAAACAAAAAAAGAAGACATATTACAATTGAAAAGTAATGATATGATGCCAGATGCTGTGATCTCACACCTGTAATCCTAGTACTCTCGGAGACTGAGGCAAACAGACTGCCTGATCTCACAGGTTCTGCACCAGCCTGAGCAAGAGCAAGACCCCATCTCTAAAAATAGCTAGGCGTTATGGTGGGTGCCTATAGTCCAAGCTATTCAGGAGGCTGAAGCAAGAGAATCACTTGAGCCCAGGAGTTTGAGGTTGCTGTGAGCTGTGATGCCACAGCACTCTACCAAGGTTGACAAAGTGATACTCTGTCTCCAAAAAAAGGAAAGTAATGATCTGAATGAGTCAAATTAAATATATGCAGCTAAATACACATGTATGTTTGAGTATATACATATGTACATATAAATTTGTATATTTAATTATATTATACATTACAGATAATAGTAATGCAAAAAATACATAATGTTTGCATAATATATACACACTCATTTATACTTAACTGAATTAATGATACATATTTTCTTTCTTTATCTAATAGTATAAAGGAGCAGATAATAGGAGCAGATAATTGGACTTAATTGATATTTTTAGACTGCATCCAGTAACCTCTATCTTTTATCCGTCTGTGCTCTTCTCACAGAGATAGTTTGTACAGGAAATTGGATTTCCTGTTTACATAAACCAATATATTTCGGTAGTTGGTGCAGGTCCATTCAACTCCTCTAACAATACAAGTGAAATGAGGTTACTGGATTATGTTAGTCAGCAATTAAACTCGATTTGATCCAACACTCCATGTAAACTTATTTAAAGTTACTAAAATGTATCCAAAAAATGCTGCATGGTATTCTGAGAAGACAAAGAAAATTGGAAGATTGAGGCTTTTGTTTTATATGAGGAAATGTAACATATAGCCCCTAATTTATCTTGAGAGAAAAAAATCCCTTTTTCTTTTTTAAATATTTAATTGACAAATAAAAAGTGGGTATATCAAAGGTGCCCAAGATAAACATTTGATCTCTACCTTTTCACAATCAAGTTAACACATTCATCACCACCTATATTGTACCATTTATACCCAGAATTTGTTCACCTTACATCTGAAAATTTGTACCTTTTGATCAGCATTTCCCTATATTCCCAAGTCCTAGACCTTGTCATTATAATACTTTCAATTCTCTGCTTTCTATAAGTTTGACTTTTTTCACAGCCACATGTAAGTTTGCTCATGCAGCATCTGTCTTTTATGTCTGGCTTACTTCATTTAGTATTACATCTTCCAGGTCCAGGTTGCCTGTGACAAGATCTCCTCCTTCTTATGAATGAATAATACTCCATTGTGTGTTTGTATATCACATTGTATTTATCCATTCATCCACTAATTATGGCTGAATAATATTCCAGTAAGTATGTGTGTGTACACCTCACATCGTCTTTATATAAATGAGGATGGCTTACATTTACTTGATTCATCCAACACTAAAGTTATTTCTGTGTCTTGGTTCCCAAGACTAATGCTTCAACTAATATAGAAGTACAGATAGCTCTCTGAAATAGTGATTTTATCTCCTTTGTATAGGTACCCAGATGGCTGGATTATACGGTAGTTCTATTTAATTTTTTGAGGAACTTCCATACTGTTTTCTATAGCGGGCTAATACTTTACATCATCACCAATAGTGTACAAAGATTCCTTTTTTCCCATGGTCTTGCCAACATTTGTTATATTTTGTCTTTTGGTTAATAGTTACCCTAACAGATATGAAGTGATATCTCATTTTTGTTTTCACTCGCACTTTTCTGTTGATTAGTGATTTTGAAATAGTGATGTCTATTCTGTTGATTAGTGATTTTGAAATAGTGATGTCTATTCAGTTCCTTTGCTCATTTTTCAGTCAGGTTATTAGTTTTTATTGTTGTTGTTGTCCTGTTGTGTGAATTGTGTAAATATTTTGGATTTTAAATCCTTATCAGTTATATAGTTTGATATGAAATTTTATGTGAGATTTGTCAAATAGTCTTTCCCTTTACACGTTTCATTTTTTATTGTGTTGATTGTTTCTTTTCCTGTTCTGGTTTTTAGTTTGATGAAACCTCACTTTTTTTGTTATTGTTGTTATTTGTTTTCTATAGTTTTGTTATCATATCAAAAAAATTATTGCAAAGATGAATATCAAAAACTAAAGACCATATATGGCAAGTTCACAGCTGATGGCATACTCAAAAATCTGAAAGTGCTTCCTCTAAGATCAGAAATAAGACAAGAATATCATGGCTGCCACTTTTATTCAACAAAGTACTGGAAGTCCCAGCCAAAGTAATTGGGCAAAAAAAGAAATAAAAGCATTCAAACTGGAAAGGAAGAAGTCAAATAGTCTCTATTTTTAGACAACATGATCCTAAAGAATCTACTAAAAACTTACTAGAAATAGCAAATATATTCAGTAAAGTTACAAGATAAAAAATTAACCTATCTCTGTGTGTATACAATTAAATATCTGAAAAATAAATCTTACAGTACATTTTACAATAGCATCAAAGAGAGTCATGTATTTAAGGATAAATTTAGCTAATTTAAATTTGAAAAACTGTACATCAAAACTAATACAACATTAATGGAAGAAATTAAAGAATACTCAAATAAATAAAAAGATATCTCATGTATATCTTTGAAGAATTAATGTTAAAATATCCATGTTACTCTAAGTTATCTACAAATTCACTGAAGTCCCTATCAAAATTCCAATGGCATTTTTCACAGAAATAGAAGAAAAAATATTAAGATTTTCATGGAATCACAAAAGACTATAAATAGTCAAGGCGATATTGAAAAAAAAAGAGCAAAGCTAGAGACACCACACTTTGTGATTTCAAACTGTATTACAAAGCTATTGTAATTAAAACAGTATGGTACTTCTATGTAGCAAGCTACATGGACCAATGGAACAGAAGGGAGATCTCACTTTTAAACACACCTATCAACCCACACTTATGTAGTCCACTAATCTTTAACAAGGGTTCCGGGAGTACAAAAAGGAGAAAGAAAAATATCTTTAATAAATGATTTGGGGAAAGCTTAATATCTTCATGTAAAGAAGTAAAATTGGAATCTCATTTTACATCATGTACAAAAATTAGCTTAAAATACATCAAAAAGTGATATATAAGCTCTGAAACTGTAAAACTCCTAGAAAAAGATATCAAAAGGGAGTTCTTGACAGGAAAATTTTCTTTATTGTTGTTGAAAATACCAGGAAAATGTTGGGCAGAAAGAACTTAGAAGACATCCTGTTATTATCATTATCCATGTGTTACCTCCAAATCAAGAAGTGCATTATCATTAATAGAACAGAATATAGTCAAGTTGAATACAGGGTTGAGAATCAATTTAAACATATCCTGATGTTGTTGGGAAGTCACCTCTCTAAATTTATTTGTCTTTATCTGAAAGTAGGAATAATAATCATCTTACACAAGAAGAAGAGAAGGTAAGAAACATTATGTGTTTTGTAGACCACAAATTATAAAGGATAAATGATAGAGTTGAATTAATCAGAAACTTCTTTGAAAGCATTTTAAACTATAATATAAGAAGCTTTGCTTTACACATTATGACTGTTCTGTGTGTTTTCACAAATAATTTTTGTTAACTAAACTTCAATTTTTTGTCAAAGATATAAAAGTTTTGTAAACATAAATGGGTAAAAGCCCATTATGGGAAATGCCTATTATTATATGAAAATAAAATAGTCACAGTGATCAGGTAGATCATCAGAAGAAATATAGAGGGATATTTCAGGAAACTAAAGCCTAAGCCCAAGACTAAGTGAGTGACTGATTCTGATGGGCAACAAAAGCAAATACCTCAGATCTTGGTTTCCAATTAGCTGCTCTTTGTGGCAACTCAGTCCTCATCGAATAAAGAAACATAAAATCCTCTTAACAACACTTTTAGATTGCTCTTATAATTCCCAGTTATAAGAGAAGGAAATTGAGGTTAAAGAAGATTAAATAAGTGTCTAAGGTTATTGCTATATTTGCTTTTGGGGTCTTAGTCATACGTTCTTCGCCTAGATCTAGAAAAACAATAAGAGGCTAGAGAAAAAAATAGAATAAATAAAATACAGATGATTTAGGGCCTTGTAGGTCAAAATAAGGAATTGCTATTTTATTTAAAATGAGTTGTGTTTAAGAGGACTGCTAATCAATGCTAAATTTTGCTGTTGTACCACTGTTGTCTTGAACATTTTTGTATATATATTTTTATTCATATAGTACTTTAATATTTCAGAATGAAAATTAATAGGAGGATAAATATCAGTTAAAATGTTTATACCTTTAATATTTTGATAGGTAACTGGCACAATGCCCTAAAAATTTGCCTCACTCCAAGCAATTGCGTATGAGAACGTCCATATCCCCACTTTCTCAATTTTTAATATTTTTTTAGGATGTATTAGCCTGTTAAATATCAAACAATACAAAGGAGTTGCATTTAAGTGAGATAAACATCAGGACATAACATACAAATTACATTTAGGCAAAATTATCTTACAATGTTGTGTGGTGTGTTATGTGTCATTTGGGGATGAGACCCTTGACAATTCTTGTGCACCCCGAATGTAAGAACCACTGAGCCAAAACAAACAAAAAGAAGAAGACTGCATGCTGATATCTAACTCAAATTATTTTACTTTTAAGATAAGTACTAAGTATTTAAGGTGAGAAAGTGATGGGTAGGAAATTTTAATGTTCATGTTTATCTATAAGGTTCACACCACTCTGCTTTATATTAAGGCTCTACAACTTTCATGGATATTAGGAGATTGTGTATTATTGAGACAATTAATAAAATTGTATGTAAAACTACATAACATAGACATGGCATTTAGAAATGGGAAAAAAAAAGCCCTCAAATTTTAAAGCTAAATTTTGTTCTATAAACCACATCCCCATTGTGCTTTATTGATTTCAATGTTGGTGTTTTCTCTCATTAAAACAGTACTGAGTATTACCCATGGGTTTAGATATTGGTCTCGACCTTTAAAGTGACATTAGAAGGTGAGTGGGTAGGAGTGAAAATTATTTATGTGAGGTGCTAAAGTTAAAGATACATAGGTTCCCATACTACCATATTTAATTATTTATTGTCCATTTCATGAATAATTATCCTCATTTCTTATGAGGTTAAGAATTTTTCTTTTTTGTTTCAAAAAATTAAGGCGGTACAAAGGATACCTTATAAAATGCTTAAGTCAGAGCTCATAGTGTGCCCATTACCAGAAGTGCCTATTATACTGGATAGGTAAGTTTTTATTCCTTACCCCCCCTATTTTTCCCCTTCTTTGTTTCCAGTGCCTTTTAAATCTTTTTGTGCACATGTATACCCACCACCTACATCCCAATTATAAGTGAGTACATGTGGTGTTGGTTTCACTGAGGATAATGGTCTCTAGTTCCACCAAATTAGTACCAAGAACATTATATCATCCCTTTTTATGCCTGAGTAGTACTCCATAGCATACACACCACATTTTCTTTATTTACTCATGAGTTGATAGGCACTGAGATTGATTTCAAATCTTTGTAATTATAAATTTTGTATTTTAATATTAGGTGCCTATGGGTAAAATCAATTATTTTCCTTTGGGTAGATTCATAGTAGTGGGATTGCTGGACCACATGGTAAGTCTACATTTATTTCTTTGAGGAATCTCCATGTTTTTCAAAGAGATTGAACTAATATACTTGCCACTAACAGTGTCTAAGCATTCATTTTTTTCTGCAGCCACATCAGCATCTATTATTTTTTGACTTTTTAACAATAGCTCTTCTGGAACCTGGAAGTGGGAGCCTAGATGTACAAGCACATTATCTGGGCCAACTGAGTTGTTGTGTTACTCTCTCCTCTTAGGTGGATTGAACCTATCTGCTGTCAAGCTGGTCATCATAATCTCACACACAGACACACATATGTAAATGTTCCAGAGGCTGCAAGAAGCCTACAAAGCAAAATCAGAAGACAGTGACCTCTAAAGCAACCTGGGCTCCCCAGTTCGTTCCCTCAGTGATCATCATAATTGAGAGACTGAATTAAAGAAGAGAGTTGAGGAGAAGCAGGAGGAGCAGCAAGCTGTCTGAAAACAAGAAAAACAAAAACCAGGAGCGTGGAGAGCTACTGTCAGGCTTTCCTGAGACACCAGGAAGAGTTCAAGCACCCAGAGGAAGTTTTACAGGAATTAAATGTTTCCTCAGCTGGACGATGAGGCCATAGGGAAGGCTTACTACAAGGAATTCCATAAGGTGGTGGAAAACTCTGATGTGATTCTGAAGCCTTAAATGTCAGAGACCCGTTAGGCTGCTGCTGCTCCAAATGGAGAAGACTTTCCTGTAGTCAGAAGGCAACAAGAAGCGGGTCCTGATCTTGAACAAGATTGACCTGGTCCCCAAGGTGACTGTGGAGAAGTGGCTGGGTTAGTTTTGGAATGAGTTGCCAAACATTGCTTTCAAGGCCAGTACCCAGCATCAGGTTGAAAACCTGGATCATTGCAGGGTATCCAATGGAACAGGCCTTTGAGTTGCTGATGAAAAGTAGAGCCTGCTTTGGAATAAAAAATATCGTGAGAGTCCTAGGGAACTACTGCCACCTTAGTGAAGTTGACAGCCACATCCATGCTGTGTTGTGGCCATGCCTGATGTTGGGAAGAGCAGCCTAATCAATGGCCTAAAGCACAGCTGTGCATGTAATGTGGGAACCATTCCCGGGGCCACCAAAGTCATGCAGGAGGGAATCTCATTTATTGTGATGTCAGTGATTTCCCCCCTATATAAGCTAAACTGTGGTCTTCACACAAGATAATGCGGATCATGAGGATGGATGTTTGCTCCATAGCCAGGCTCTGGGAGCTGCTGGCACATTGGAGGAATTATGGCCTCTTTCCAGCTGTTCTCAGTCCCTTTGGCCCTGAGGATCTATGAAAGGACGCTAGTGAAACAATCTCACACTAAGCAGGGGTCAGGCCCTGGCAGTTTTCTGATGGGCCTCATACTGAGAGCCAGAGAGTTGGCTACCTTGAGCCATTCCCTGGGATGAATGTCCACTGCTGCTTCTCATATGAGCACAAATCCATTTACTTAGTGCAAACTTAACCTTTAAATGGTCTCTGCATGTTGCAAATCCCATGGACAAAGTGTTTACTTTAGAGTAAGTATGAGATTAAACATTTATAAAAACATTTGTGAAGTTCTGCTATACCTATCATCTCATTAAACTTTGAACTGACCCCAATAAGGCACTCTCCTCACATTTCACATGAAGAAACAGAGACTTCACTGTGTAGCTTCTGAGTAGAAGAGCTAAGACTTGAAATTTATCTTTCTGCTTTTGATGTTTCATGCTGGTCTGCTTAACTTTAATGATTTTAGTGTAATTATGCATTCCATGGTGGCAGAAATTGTATAAAAGCATTCAGAGGCCTTAAATCTTGATATTTCATGAGCCCAGTCTGAGAATGGTGCTGGTTTTATAGGAGTCATTTCTTCCTTGATGGAAATATATCACAGTGGAGGAAAGACCACACCACTCTAAGATACGTACCACTTCTTACTATAGATAAAGAGGAATCAGCATTTGGACTGATGTTGGTGAATAACTTTTTCTGCTCTTGGTAACTTACGATCCATTCTCTCTCCATTTGGAGTGGTGTTGCCCAACTTCATTGTGAAAGCCCCAATTAACCTCCTTTATTCTTCTCAAAAACTTATTTCCGTTTTTTCCTATACATTTCAGCAGCTTTAATTTTTTAAAACAATCTGAATTGGCTGTGTCAGAAAGAATGCCCTGTGTATGTAAGAAATAGAAGAGTGGAGAAAATCTTAGACCCAGGAGACCTTAAGTCTGCTGATGGATCCATTGGATGTAGCAGCCTCTCCATGCAAGTTTGCACAATCTGCTCACAGGAGAACGGGCACAGCCGTCCACACTGCTTCTTCTGTAGGACTGTGATGTGCTTTGTCCATTACTCATTATTTTCATTTCTGTGATTCTAAAATTCCTGATTTTACTTCCTGGTCCACTATAGTTCCTCTTAGACCTTTCCGTTACTGATAAGCAAAAGTTACCCCCTCCCACCTGGCTTAGTTAGCCCAGAGTTCCAAAGCAACTCTGATGAGCACCTTGATGGTGTTATGTGTATTATGCACCCTTTTCCCCTTTTCTTCAAGGATTAAGATCACCCTACAAAGAACCTTTGTAATGCCTTAGAGCTCAGTAACTCACAGAGAAGGAGAATTTGGGGAATTTATTTTCCCCATTTGGGAATCATCCATTTGCATTTGTGTAGATAATTTTCCTTCTATGAATAATTTTTTAGAGAAATAGAAAACACTATATTATTACTTAGGAAGAAAGATAAGAAATCAAAACCTGAAATAGGATCAGAGGAAATAAAATCAAATCTCTTCCACTTCACAGGTAAATAATTACATTAATGATATAATATCAGGTGATGAACTTCACTGAATATCTGACTAATCTCTAGATACATCAGAAGAAAATCCAGGTACTTATTCAATTTCAAGTGTTTTAAAGATTTACTAAAGCCCCATTCCACTTAGATTAAAAAGTAGCTCAACACTCAATATGGTTATTGTTCAGATTAGTCATTTTGGTAGCTTGTATAGAAAACAAATGAATTATCTTATATTAATCTTGCAGTTTTCTATAGTCTTCCAAATTACATCATTTCATTAATATGTTTACAGAAAATATACACAGAAAAAAAAAACTGAAAGGAAATGGACCAGAAAACAAGCCAAATTCCATAAATAATTTACTCTTTGTGACTTCCCACAGCTTACAGCTTATGAGTTTCTATGATAAAAAAAGCTGTCATTTTTAGAGCATTTAATGTAAATATATTTGTCAACCAGAAAATTAACTTAACAGAGCATTCAAATAGTTAATGTGCTTATGATCATCATTTATGTCACAGTAAAACTGAGGAAGACCAACTTTGCGAGTCCAACTTCTTATCTAGATACATCTGAAGGTAAAACATAATCAGATTATTTCCTATGCTAAATTGATAAAGTACAACCTAGAGGAAGAATGCAGGCCCTCCACACTTGAGTGATGAATGATCTGGAGTGAGAAATATTATTATAAATGTACTGAATCATGAAATAAAGCTATTATAATTAATCATGAAACTATAACGGATCTGCTGGAGATAAACATAGGCTCAGCAAAATTTCAAATCCAATAAAGTAGGGTTTAAAACCATAAGTGTTTTCAGGTGGCTTAATATCCTCCTGTGTAAGATTCTCATATGAAAGTCTACATCATAAATATATAACATGCTTCATCAGGGCTGATAGACTTAGGCCAAGAATTGCAGGAAGTCTCTGCAGGACAAATGAGTGAGTATATATCCCCGTGTCAGAAAGCTACTGAATAAACCAGCGAATGTGTCTTTGTTCTCGTGTTCAAGGAAAAGAGGAGCCAGAAGATGCTGAGACCTCAGACATTTGTGGTAATAGAAAACTTGCCTAAAGTAGCTCATGAGACAGAATCATGGTCTCGGTCAACTCCTGACAAATCAGAGTGTGGTTTGCTACACTGTGCACATGCCTGACGTTTCCATAGAGGGAATGGCTGAGAGAGAGAGGGAGAGGGAGAGAGTGTGAGAGAGAGAGTTGGGGGAGGCGTGTTTTACTTACTGAAGCTTTTTATCATCAGAGAAAATTTTTCATGATATTTGATTTGCCCACAAGTAAAAGGTAAATTGTCCAAAATTAAAAGCAAAACAATAATATGAAAGAAAGCAAACTCAGGAAGTAGATGTCATCAATTTCAGGTTGGGGTGTTATATAAGAAAACTTCTAGCCCCAGCTATAGTATCAATTCACTGGATGGCCTTTGGGGACTCATAAACTGAGTTAGAAAGTGGATTGTATGTTGTACTTGTGATAGTTCTATCATAAGGCAACCTCAACTCATAGGAATTTGTGAAAAAGAGGGAGAGTATTAATAGCCTACAAAGCACAAGTCAAGAAAAAAAAAATTACCAAAAAAAAAATGGGTCAGTCGTTACATACAGGCTGGAGACAGAAGTTGGAACAGTGTTCATATGACTCTTACTCTGTCCTCTTACCCAAAGAAAGCAATATTGGTTTGTTCAAATTAAAATTTTATTTACAAAAGTCATGATCTAAAATATGTCCCAGAATCAAACAGATAAGAAAGATGAATAGACTGATGAACGTAAAAACCACACCTAGCTCTAAGATTCTATGATAGTCTATATATTTTTTCCTTTCATTAAGTCATATTCACATAGATCATGAATATATTTATGCATATGTGGGGTACAATGTGTTTTTTTAATACAATTTGGAGTGCTTACATCAAACTAATTAATATAGCTCTCACCTTCTTTACTTGGTTATTGTATTAAGACATTTATGTTCTATACTTGATAGATTTGACTTGTACCCTTGCAATATGCTCCATAGGTTGGTCTCATTGTTTATCCTTCCTCTATCAAACCTCCCCTGGGTAGAGTGCTATGGCATCACAGCTCACAGCAACCTCAAACTCTTGGGCTTAAGCGATTCTCTTGCCTCAGCCTCCCAAGTAGCTGGGACTACAGGCACCTGCTACAATGTCTAGCTTTTTTGTGTGTGTGTGGGGGGGGGTGCAGTTGTCATTGTTGTTTTAGCTGGCCTGGGCTGGTTTCGAACCCTCTAACCTCAGTGTATGTGGCCAGTTGCCTACCCAGTGAGCTACAGGTGCCACACAATATTCTATAAATTTTGAATATCCAGAATGTTGATTGATTTCTATTCAAACAAATTAGTTTAATTTAATAATATTGGTATCATTATTATGTCAAGAAAGCTTCCCTGGTTTCAACAAAGTAAATATTTAAGAAGCAATAATAATATATTGGATAATAACATAAGGAGTGGTATCATAGTGTTCTAGGTACACATTCCATCAAATATTAACTTGTGCAATTTTACCCTATTCCATTTATCTGAGCCTTGGCTTCATAATTTACAAAGTGAAAATAATAATAGTGCTTACATCACAATTTTTTTGAAGCTTACATGAACTTGTGAATATAAAGTATTCACAACAGCACCCAGCACATACAAAAACTCAAATACTATTGCGGCTATTAGTATTAGCATTGCTAGTGTTGCTGCTACTGATATTACTACTAAAACAACTTCCACTGAAATGATAACCTTGGCAGCTCCTTGTACACAACAACCCATTTACCACTGACGGAGGCTGAATGCATAATGACGCAAAAATACTACCTATTGCAAGTTCTGTTATCATTATTTCCAAGAGTCATCACTTTAATCTCCCTTGAATGCGGCCGAGTGTGGTGGCTCATGTCTGTAATCCTAGCACTCTGGAAGGTCAACGCCAGTGGATTACCTGAGTTCACACTCACAAGTTCAAGACCAGCCTGAGCAAGAATGAGACCCCTTCTTCACTAAAAACAGAAAAATTAGCTGGATGTCATGGTAGACACTTGTCATCCCAGCTACCTGGGAGGCTGAGACAGAAGAATTGCCTGACTCCAGAATTTTTAGGTTGCTGTGAGCTTTGACGCCTTGGAACTGTAGCCTAAAAAATAAAGGTCTCTCGGGTGGCAACTGTGGCTCAAAGGAGTAGGGTGCCAGCCCCATATGCCAGAGGTGGCAGGTTCAAACCCAGCCCCCGGCCAAAAAACTGCAAAAAAATGTCTCTCTTGAATGGAAGATATCACTATCCTCTGTCACTGATTAAACAAATTGATTATTTGATTATAATCAAATGGTTTTGTTCCTGGCCCTTTCTCCAGTCATTTTTTTAATGGCTAAAGGTAATTTAACATATGCAAAAATGGCACTATGGCACCTTCTTGTTTTTAAAATAACCACATCAGTCTTTAAATACCAATTATCAGAATGACAATAGGAAAGATTACCATCATTATGATAGTACTTTCAATTTTTCCATTTGATCTCAACTATAATCCTGGGAGATAACTCTGTTTAAAAACACCACTACATAAATAAGGCAGCTTTTCTGAGATATAGTCTTTTATTAGATAAATAAGAAGCTATAAATGACACCTTTCCCACTTGAATTCTAACTGAATGGTAGGGACAAATATTAGTTGCACATCTTTCGACCCCCAAAACTGCTCCTCCCCCTACCTCCTCCTATGTAATCCATTAATCAGGCTAACCAAGAATTAACCATGTCCACAACTCACCTCATCTCACTCAATTTACATTTGAAGGGTTTGGTCAGTGCCCTCAGTGACCTAACAATCCCTCTCCCTCCTATTACAAGCATCTTAGGAAGAAAATAGATGTCCTAGTTCCATCTATCCAGGAGCTAGATATATGATAGTGGTTTATTCCATTCTTACTGATCCTCAGATAGGATAAGTTAGAGGTTAAGGTTCTGGAATAAACAATAGGAAGTCTAAAGTCTAATAATGCCTTCATAAATAATTCCTAATCACAAGTACATTTATCCTCTCCATAATTTCTAATATGGCTTTAGATTTTTTTTCTAATAAATAGTTCTGAGTGCACGCTGCATTTATAGAGGGATATTTCAATCCTTGAGGAATTAGTATCTGAGGGGCTACTGAACTGTCACTCGTGTCCTGAAACACGGAGCTTGTACATATATCCTGTATCAAATGTGTTCTCTTACATTAATTTCATTCTTTTGCAGATAAACTTTGGCATGGATTGCCCTGCAAATCCGAACAGTGTGGACGTCAAGAGCTTGGTCATCCTTTCAAAACTGTACAGACACTATTGTTTTTTATTTTATTTTATTTTATTCTGTTATAAAGCCTCTTCTGAGACCTTGGTAAGAGTTTTCTTTTCCTTGTCATGGATGTCTTGGGGATATAAGTTTTGATATATACAGGTCACTGCTTACCCCTACCTGTTGTGGACAGCAGCAAACTCCAAATCCTTCCTTTATGTTGAGAGTCTCCTTGTAAGCAGGAGGAACATGATGTAGTGACTCCTATGTCCTCACAGGGGAGGCAGATGGACCAAAGGCGCTTTCACTGCCAGTTTTTACTGATAATGTTCTCTGTGTCATGATACGTATTTCCAAAAGCTTATTGGCTGGGAGAGAGAACAACAGTTCTCTCTAAATTATAAGCACAAACAAGCCCTGCCAGTGCCTTCATGATCTGATGCAGACCACCCCATAAACTGTAACTTTCTCCATTTTGACCATCAACTCCATGATCTTACCACATGAACTACATATCGTTCCCTACTGTGTCTAAATCTCTTTCACCTCTGAGTTTCTGACCTATAACTAGACCCCTCCCTCCCCCTTCTCTTTGCTCTCTCATTCCTAATAATTCCTACCTTAGTTCAACAGTTATTTCCTTCCAGATCCTTCCTAGGTTCCCCTAGATAAGTTCTCTCTATTTCTTCCTAAGAACTCTTATCTCTACTGTAAATATCTGTTTAATTGTTACTATTTCTGGATGATGAGTTTCTTGAAAGCGGAATATGATGTTCTAAATCTTTGTATGCTCTGTAAGTAGCACAATGCTCAAGATGCAGTAAGTAACCAAATGCGTATTTGTCTGCATGAAGAAATTTACTCAATTTCTTACTCAAGTTAACTGTAATTTCTGATTATACACATTTTTGGTCAAATATTTATTTTAGATAATTAAATTAGCTAAAAATCCTACCAAAACTAAAAGCAGGAAGAATATTAGATATTTTTTTCAAAAGTAAAAAAAAAAAAAAAATTCAGTGGGGATTCAGGATGGGAATTGAGCTAATCTATTTAATCTATTTGTGTCGATATAGTGCCGTGGCACAGATGTTTTGTAGGAACCAATTATTTACTCACTGACTAGGAAGAATTCAGCAAAAACCTCTGATAAAGCTGTTTACCTAGCACACTCCAGGGATTATTCTGTCTTGAGGAAAATGATCTGTGACCAGGGCAACTTCTATATGTTCAATTGTTTTTTCCTAAGTATAGAGTTTCCTAGACTGCTGGCCTTTCCAAGTCCCGGGGGAGTTTCTGATGTGGCTGTCATGGAGGCCAACATATCCATTAAGCCTTTCTGGAGATGTACAAGTAACAGTTACTTTTGATCTCCCAGATCCACATGCTCACAGCTAAAGCTGTTGAGGGAATGGCTTTATAAATATAAATATTAAAGCTCTCTGGGAATGTGGCTGAAGCCTCTCAGCCTCTTATTTTTGGGTAGCCTGAAAATGTTTCTGGGTAGAAACTGCAAAGTGCTTTCTGGTATTGGTGTCATAACCTCAGTACTCTCTCATTCAATAGTAAAGCAGGGAATCTCTCAACAAACCATCCTTTGTAGGTACCAACAATCACACAATTCAAGAATTCTCTAGAATTGGCACCCACAGCACAGTAGTTATGGAGCTAGCCACATACACCAAGGGTGGTGGGTTTGAACCCGGCCCAGGCCAACTAATCAACTACAACAAAAAAATAGCCAGGCATTGTGGCGGGCACCTATAGTCCCGACTACTTGGGAGGCTGAAGCAAGAGAATTGCTTAAGCCCAAGAGTTTGAAGTTGCTGTGAACTGTCATGCCATGGCATTCTACCAAGGATGACATAGTGAGACTCTATCTCAAAAAAAAAAAAAAAAACGTTCTCTGAAAGGCATGGCAGACCAATCGATGTTAAGCAGACCACAACAGAGATCCAGGGCAGTCTGTGAGTTCTCAGTGGAAATTGAAAACCTCATTAAAAACCAGTTGTTGCAAGATAAGAAAAAGAAAGTCAAATCAGAATGTAAAGATAATATATTTTTGTGCAAAAACCAGTATTTTTGCCTTGTAAGAGAAATAGAATATTAATTATAATACTGATGGATGTTTTCATCTTCCAAAAGAAATGAGGAAAGCAAGGAAACATCTTTGTGAATATAAAGTTTGACAAAAGCAAACCCACATTAGTCAAGTAGGAGAGGGACTGTGGAATACATGCAGCCCCGTAGTATGTGTGGCCTTGGTCTGTGTCATGGCCTTGGAAAATTTCTTAGTTCAGTCTAGTGATTCATGAGCCACCAAAAGCAATTTATACTGTGCTGTATGGGGCAATGTGTCCTGATACTTTAGAGCAGTGGTTCTCAACCTTCCTAATGCTGTGACCCTTTAATATAGTTCCTCATGTTGTGGTGACCCCTAACCATAAAATTATTTTCATTGCTACTTCATACCTGTAATGTTACTACTGTTATGAATCCTAATGTAATAGCTGATATGCAGGATGTATTTTCATTGGTCCTGACCCACAGGTTGAGAACCACTGCTCTAAAGAAAAGTAAGTAAATTGCTAATTGAGGAAGAAATGTCAGAAGAAAACTATTCACTTTTAAAGTGGGAAGAGATATTCAATCTTAGTGGCTGAAACAATTACTGATAGCAATAAATGTCTCTTTGAGTTTTTACTGTTTGCTATCTCTAAACACCATGTGCATTGGTTCATTTTAATTTTTTTTTTCAGGTTAATGTGAGGGTGCAAACAACTAGATTACAATGTTTTCATTTGTTAGGTAGAATCCCTCTTGTATGTGTGTCCCTAAGAGGTGCACCATATATCCTTACATTGTGCCCATCAAGCGGGAGTAGACCAATCCTCCGCCCTCCTCCCTTCTCCCCCCTCTCTCACTTCTCACTCCCTCCGCTCAACTTGAATTTTGTTTTTCTCTTATGTGAATATATATTAGATCATCTACTGGCTTTATATTAGTATTGAATACATTGGATATTGTTTTTCCATTCCTGTGAGACATTACTAAGAAGAATGTGTTTCAACTCCATCCAGGTTCATACAAAAGATGTAAAGCTTCGATCTTTTTAATGGCAGAATAGTATTCCATGGTAGACATATCCCACAGTTTGTTAGTCCATTCCTGGGTTGATGAGCATTTCGGTTGTCCCCACATCTTGGTGATTGTAAACTGAATTGCAATAAACAGTCTAGTGCAAATGTCCTCATGACAAAAAGATTTATTTTCTTCTGGGTAGATGCCTAGTAATGGGATTACAGGATCTAAATGGGAGGTCTAAGTTGAGTTTTTTGAGAATTCTCCATATTTCATTCTAAACAGTCTGTATTCGTTTTCATTCCTTTACACCAGCAGTGTAAAGGTGTTCCCTTTTCTCCACATGTGCACCCACACGTACAACTTTGGGACTTTGAGATGTGGACTATAGTCACTGGGGTTAGGTAAAATCTCAGGGTGGTTTTGATTTGCATTCTTCTGATGATTAGGTTCATTTTAACTTTGCTGAAGCAGAGTTCCCTTTCTCAGTTGTTCCTAAGGATCACCTCTCCCTGTATAGCCCCAGGCATGACCTGAGGGAGAAGCCCTGGTGCAACTGTGGTAACGTCACAGAATCTGGTTGTGCTGAATACTCAAGCCCTGTTCACTTCCATCTCATAATAAACTGCTCCAGAGTCTTCCTTTTCATCTGATTCGGAGGTTAGGACAGAACCCATCTCATAGGGCTCTGTTTTTACCAAGGCCTAGTGACACACCTTTTAGAGAAGCATGTACTTCTATGCTGTAGTTGGCATGGCCTTATCTGGGACTCTAAGAATATCCCTGGGAGTTTCCATTTGGAGCTTGTCATAAATTCCACAGGACATATTGGCCATTCTAGGTGTCTTCAGTAACACAGGTTCTACAGGGTCACAGGGGGCAAACAGCAGGGCTGCTTGAACTGCACTGGGGGCCTGCCTCACAGCTTTCCATGTCTGGGTTTCTACCAAAGCCAGCAGCATGTTTGATGATCTGGTATATGGACCAGTGCAATTTTCTCAGGAATGACATTTGCTTCCTTTAAAACAAAAAGAGCCCTAAAAAGTGTTTTACACTCTTCATTGAGAAAAGAGTTGAATAATGTGTGCTTTACTTTGAAGGGAATGTCCTACCCTGCCACATTATTGAACTCCTAAGTTCCATACTCTTAAGTATTTCATTGATGGGGAACGACCTTCAATTTTTGTAGAGTGTGTTCCTCTCCTTCTTGAATATATGTGTATTCCCCAGGTCTTAGCTACATTGTCACTTCTTATATATCCAATATAATAATGTGAGATACAGCCCTTGGGGAAAACTATAAATTAATATTATTGCATGTTTTACATAAATGAGAATAGCTTGAGTTTCCTTTCTGGTAGGGATGAAAAAGGATGTGTTCTCTTGATTAACAGCCATATACAGATTATGTGATCCTTGGATTAAGTTAATCTGCTTTAGTAAAGATACTACTTTATCATTGCAGGTGGAGTTGAAATTACATTTGGTTGAGTTTATAGTTGTCCACTAAATTTTTTTCTACAATAACTACTGGTGAAATAAATAGCAATATAATAAAATATTTCTCTGCTGAATCTTGTAAATCTTTCAGAATGGCTTTAATTTCTGGCATCTCACTTCCTGCTTTGTTTGCATTTTCTGCCTTGACTAGGGGTGAGGATTATAGGAGGCTATCATAGGATTTCCCCCATGATTAACCTTACTCCACTGTGACACATGGGACTGGAATGTAGGCAACAGTTCTTTCTATATTTAGATACACCTACTTTCCAAGTATCTGGTTAACTGAGCAAACTGCAGTGCCCTTGAGGGTAATTCTGGGAGTAGCAATGCTATATGCACATACCATGTGGGTAACCTTTTCCTGAAGAGCTTGCCTTTCCTTCATTGGAAGAGTTCTGAATCAGGCAACTAGCCTTCATCTAGAAACTGGGCAAAGAATTATGACCCTTTCGTTGGGACACTTTCCTTCAGTCTCCTAATTATTCATTCTTGTTTTCTTTCATGTGTACAGAATAATCAATACTATTGGTGATTGACAACATTCCTTCCTGCAGAAATTGAGCTCTATTAACTATCTTCATGCTCTCTGCAGGTCAGACTCCTCTTATGCAAGTCCAGTCTTACTGCTCATTGTGATAATTCTGTTAGCCTTTTGTTCTGACTCTTACATGCCACCACCTCCTGCCTATTGTGTTGGGAGTTTATCATCTCATTGCTATCAGTGAACCTGGTTCTATACAGACAGCTTCTGGCCATGCTGGTGCCCCTTCACCAGCCCATCCATCATTTCTTTGGTAACATAATGTCCTTCAAGACCTATTAGAGAACACAGCCATCTGGTTGTTTTCTGGCCTTACTCTATTCTCTGTAACACAAATCTTCCTCTAATCTTTGATCTATTTTTTTTTTTTTTACCCTTTGCCCCAGAATTCTGGTGTTTCTGTTGTACTTAGTGCAGACTGTCACTTTCCATAAGTGGACCCACCTAGTAATGTGTTAGTGACCACCCCTCCTGGTCCTCTCCAGGGTATTAAATATGGAGTCCTTTATGAATTCAGGCTAATCATAAAATATTCTTATCCAGTTGTGTTCACATTCCCCTCTCCTCCTCCATCCAGATCCCTCAGAACCCAGTCCCTTAAGAACTCTTTTGGTTTACATTCATAGGTAATGTCCAGGTCTGGAGGCTACTCCAGGGTATAGTACTTTTTAATCTTCAAGTCCAGCATTTTCTTGGCCATGTTACATTATGACTTAATCCTAGTCATTGGTTTAGTTGTAATGAGAAAAAGTAGGATTGGACCCTAAAAAAGGGTCCGAAAGGGAGTGGCCTTTGTATCATCTTCTAGCATGGGCCGGAGACAGAAGTGGTTGGGCAGCACTAGCTTTTATTTGGGAGGAATGAACCATTTTTCACCAGGCTGGAGGGTTCATTATCAGATGATGCTATAGATCCAATCATCGGTCCTTACGTTCTCATGTTCTAGTTGCAGCCCTGCTCTTTTGCAATCCTTACTGCACTGGAACAGGAGATCTTACTACTTCAAACCTTTGAACTTTTCTGGAGATCTTGACTTTTAAGATAAAGTGTTTAGGCCTTCTGGCATTCACATTTACCGTTTAATTCCTTGTTAAATACTTTCTTTTTCCCTTTCTCTTGAAATTAATTGATCACAGAATCCTTTTAACCATATCTCTATCAGATAATGTTATTTCATACTTTCAGAACACTAGGCATTAAACAAAATTGAAACACAATTAGACCTTCCTTTTGCCAATCACCAGCTCCCCCTGCCTGATGCAACTTAACAACTCAAAACCAAACATTTCTTTTTCCTAGTTTGTCACCAATAAACCTAACTTAAAATATGCTTGCTGGCCTGTGGTTGGTCAATAGTCCCAATACTGGATCATAAACAAGATGGTTATATTCTTAAATGTGTAGTAAAATTCACTGTCATCCTTGGACAAATCCAGCATTGCTGCAGGTGTCAAAGCAGGACAGTGTGAAAATCTAATTTTATTATAATTATTAAATAATAATGAAACAAGATTTTTTAATGTCCATAGTATAGTATAATGTCTATAATATCAACCTCTTTCATATAATAATATCTTTCATGACTGATCCTTGTGATCCTTGATGATATCTGCAAATCTACCTGCTGGCCCCATTTCCCACATACATGGTGACCATAAAGTTCATGTCATGTGCAATTAAAACAGTTGTCTGTTTGCACACAAACTTTATGGCCACCTTATATATTCCAGCCATTCAGCGTTGCTGCCTCATACTTCCTAATCTCTGAATGATGTGTGCCCAGAAAGGCCTGGCCTTTGTTCTTGTATTGTACATTTTTGTCTGAGAATGTACCTGCATCAATGTATGTAAATCTATCAAGTGCTGAGAACATGTCTAAATCCTCTCTAAATTCCCTAAAGCAAAACAGATTCTGGCCTCCAGTAAGCTCTCCACAGAGTTGATAAATGTCTATGATCCAAAGCTATTTCAAAAAAAAAAAAAAGGCAGGAAATTAGATATGTTTCAAGGTGTGAAGTAGAAGCTAATATACAGAATAATCAGAAGTAGTTAAAGTACTAGGGTATAGAATTTTATGTATACTTCTTTGTGTATGTTTCTTTTAGAGGTTTTTTGAGGGGAGTGTGATATATGATATTTGTGGAAATAAATTAAAATAACCTATATGTGTATAAAATGAACTGTTTAAATAAAGGGAAAAGATACTAAATATTATTATTTCTTTTGAGGATTCCCTCCATTCTATGCAAAAAGGAAGAAAGGGAGTTGCCCCATCCTAAATAATTACTATCTGCCTTTGTCACTAGCCCATGCTGACTGGTCAGCAGGATATTTCCAGACAGGACTCCCAGTGAGGTTCCTTTATTAGGAGTGTTCCTAATTATTATTAGGTTCCTTTTTTCCTAATAGAGAAAAAAGTGTTCCTATTATTATTAGTTTCCTTTTTCCCAATAGAGGAAAAAGTATATAGTTTTTTGATAGTTTAATTATGCCAATTTTATATAAATGGAAACAACACATATGTTTTACCACTTACAAGGTTATTTGATTACGTCTAATTATGAAACGAAAGACTTAAACCCTCCATTAAAAGGTCTCAAGCAATAACTATTCTTTAAAACAGTATTTATGTGTTCACTTAATTTCACAATAGTTACACATGATTTTGGTTATTTTATGCTTTATCTGATCAATGTGAGGCAAGACATATACAGACACACACAAAGTTGAGTTGAGGACATGGAGACCAGGTTCTGTGATTTGGTGCATTCTTAAACTACAAAGAAGTACCAAAAGAGAATTTGAAGGAAGGTCCAGCTCCTGAAGGCTGCCTTTTAACTTTCCTTCTATATCCTCTTAAAGAAGGTAGAGATTTTTAGATATTACTTGGCTCTGAGAAATTCTTCCTAGAATGAGAACCTTGAAGAAGAAGCACAGCTCTGCAGGTAGAAACGCGTAAGCTTGAACCGGCAACACAATGTTATGGGACCACAGATAGTCAACTTAAAATTATCTCAGGCCCAGTTTCCTCAACTGTACAATTAAGATAAAAATGCTGTCCTTGCAAGTTTGCATATGAATTATAAACTAACATATGGAAACTAACACAGTACCGGACACATATCCAGTGGTTTGCAAATGGGACTATTGTTTTTGCTATTATCATAAACAGAACCATTTCATTTACTACAAAAGTGATAAAATTGCCCTGGCTGTATCACATAAAGTTTTGTACACGATGCTCAGACTGATGTATCAATCTATCTTTACATTTCTTTGGCGTAGTCCTATGAAAGTACTGTGCAGAAGGGGACTAATAACTCAGACACTACTACTGCTGACAGCATTAATGGCCTAAGTGCATGGCACTTCCTACAGTCACCTTGCTAAAGACTCTGCAGACATTTCAGCCACACAAACTCTATAAGGTGACACTAGCCCATCAATTCAGAAATTGCTGCAAAGAAATGTTGAATAAGTTACTTAAAGCCAGTTACTTACACAGCCAGGAAGAGATCAAGCCAGGACTTGAAGATAATTTATTTCTAGACTCTAAACTCTCAACCACTAGTTGCTTCTAGAGGGATCCTAGTAGCTGTAAAGATAACACAAGAAGAGAAGGGAAATGGTATTATGACTCTTTTGCATGAAATTGATTGTTTTTGGTTGAAGTAAAAAACACACACTAAAAGTTGTTACAAAATCAAGAGAGAATCAGCATAGCAGTAGCCTGCCTTCCATTGTTAAAGCTCTG
>CAUYTI010138010.1:0-11557 GCA_963575145.1 Galago senegalensis
GGCTGCAACCAAAAAATAGCCGGGCGTTGTGGTGGGCACCTGTAGTCCCAGCTACTTGGGAGGCGGAGGCAAGAGACTCGCTTGAGCCCAGGAGTTGGAGGTTGCTGTGAGCTGTAATGCCACAGCACTCTACCCAGGGGGACAGCTTGAGGCTCTGTCTCAAAAGAAAAAAAAAAAAAAAAAAGAAAAGGCAATAATTTGACTATATGCAACAATCAAGTAAACCTTGGTGTTTCCCACACTGACAAGTTCAGGGAAACAGATTATACTCATTAAACCAGAAAATCTTAATACCAAAAACAAACAAAAAAGAGGTAAGTAGTTCTACCTTTTCCATGAATAGCTTGAGTGAGTTCAAAACTGATACAGGCAGATACACATATTTTAAGACTGAACAAAACAAATGTGATGATACACAGATGAGATGACAGCTGAATCTGTGGGAGGGTAAATAACTGAACAGAGTTCTAGTGCACAGAAAAATAAGAATTAGACCACACACAGAGAGGTCTGCAGGAGTCTCTTAGACAACAGAAAGTGCTCAGAGTAGAGCCCTTAAAGATATCATGAACGCAAAGGTAGAAAATAGATCAGGTGAAGGTTAAGACACAGAAATGAAAGTCCATGATTGACCAAAAGCTAAAGAAGACCAGAATGAAAAAAGGTATCCTCTCTATCAAGGAGATAATCAAAGATCTTAACATGATACTTCTACAAAGAGTTTGGAGAAATAACCAGAACTCTTAGAACATGGCACTTCTACCAATAAAAGGAGGTATAAGGCAATTTGGTGGAGAGAGAGAGTACAGGAGATAGTTTACTATGAGACAGTTATAATATTGGAGGAAGTTTACTATGAGACAGTTATAATATTGGAGGATGAACTCCGAGAACCCCATTTCTTCCATCATATTTAAAAAGAACAAAAGAGGGGAGGAGAGGGGAAAAGAAAGCAGAGGAGAGGAGGGGAGGGGAGAGGAGAGGATAGTATAGGATCAAAGGGAATTCAGCCAAAGCAAAAAGATAGTATGTTGGGAGTGTGTACAATCTTTTCTACCCAGAAAAGCTGATCTCTTTTTTCTTTTTTTACCGGTTTTTTAGTTATTTTTCTTTTTAATTATTATGTACTTATATATCTCTATAGGGTACAAGTGATGCTTTGATAGAGGCATATAATGTGAATTCAGGCATTTATCATTTCTTCATGTTAGGAACATTCCAGGTCCACTCCTTTAGTTATTTTAAAGTACACTATAGGATTATTTAAAGTACACCACAGGATTGCTTGAGCTTGGGAGTTTGAGACTAGCCTGAGCAAGAGTGAGACCCTGTCTCTACTAAAAAACAGAAAAATTAGCTGGGCATAGTGGCACATGCCTGTAGTCCCAGCTACTTGAGAGGCTAAAGGAAGAGGATTGCTTGAGCCCAAAAGTTGGAGGTTGCTGTGAGCTTGGCTGATGCCATGGCACTTTACTGAAGGAGACAGATGAAGATATTAACCCAAAAAATAAAATTAAAAATAAACTAAGTACACCACAACTTATCTGACAAGAGAATGATAACTAGGATATATAAGGGGCTCCAACAACAACTCAATAGGAAAAAAAATCAATCTGATTGAAAAATAGGCAAACCATCTGAATAGACATATCTCAAAAGAAGACATACAAACAAACAGTCAAGAGGTGTATGAAAAATGTGCAGCATCATTAATCATCAGAGAAATGCAAATCAAAGCTATAACAAGATACCATCTCACCCCAGTTAAAACGGGTTTCATCAAAAAGACAGGCAATGACAGAAGTTGCCACGGATGTGCAGAAAGGGGAACCCTGCATGCTGCTGGTGGTAATGTAAATTAACGCAATCACTACGCAGAAACGCTGGTCTCTTAAAGAAAACACTAACAATATAATTACACAAGCTATGTATTTCTCAAAGCACATAAGTCACGCAGACATTCAAAAAAACTCTCCTGCATCATGGATTGCTACTTTCTCCCATCACGTGTTGAACTTTGTCTTTTAAATTATAATTAAATACCCATTCATGATTTAAAAAAAAAACCTCTCAGTAAACTAAGTAGGTATAGAGAACTTCCTCGACTTCATTAAGAAAGGAAAAATCCGGCTCGGCGCCTATAGCTCAACCGGCTAGGGCGCCAGCCACATACACCTAAGGTGGCGGGTTCAAATCCCCAGCCCAGGCCCGCCAAGCAACAATGACGGCTGCAACCAAAAAAAAATGGCCAGGCGTTGTGGCAGGCGCCTGTGGTCCCAGCTACTTGGGAGGCAGAGGCAGGAGACTCACTGGAGCCCAGGAGTTGGAGGTTGCTGTGAGGTGTAATGCCATGACACTCTACCTAGGGGGACAGCTTTAGGCTCTGTCTCAAAAAAAAAAAAAAAAAAGGAAAAATCCTATAGCTAACATCATACTTAACAATGAAAACTTTACCCTTCACCATAAAGAACAGAAACAAGGCTTGAAGGTCCCTTCTCACCACTGCTTTTCAACATCATACTGGAAGACCTAGCTAATGAAGTAAGACCAGAAAAGGAAAGGATATGTTTTTATTCATGGATGATGTTACTTTCCATGTAGAAAATCTAAATGAGTCAACAGAAAGGCTCCAGGAACTAATAAACAATTACAGCAGGGTGTGGGATACAAGATGAATCCAAAAATGTCAATCACTTTCCCATACACCAAGAATGAGTAAGTGGAATTTGAAACTAAAACATAACACCACTTACACTAGCACTGAGGAAAAAGAAAAAAAAAGAAGAAATGCTTGGGCCTAAATCTAACCAAAATATGTACAATATCTATATGACAAAAACTCTGATGAAAGAAATCAAAGAGGAACTAAATACATGGAGAGCTATCCCATGTTCAAGGATAGGAAGACTCAATATTGTCAAGAAGTCACTTCTTTCCAACTGCATCTATAGATTCAATGGAATCCCAAACAAAATCCCCCAGCAAGTTATTTTGTGGATTGCTAAAAACTATCTAAAAAGTTTATCTGGGGCGTCCCACATAGTAGTACCACTCTGAAGCAGAGCGTGAACAACGGAAAAGGCAATGTGTGGGGACAGGGGGTGTTTGGGAAATCTCTATACTTTCTAGCCAATTTTGCTGTGAACCTAAAACTGTTGTAAAAAATAAAAAGAGAGTGTGTGTGTATACTATATGTGCGCACACACATACACAGACAAATATAAAATTAAATATATATAAAGTCTATTCACAGCCTGACAGCTAGCTATTGTTCAGTAAGTCTGTTGAAACACAATAATATGATTAGTCAATAATGCAGATGTCCATTTTTACTACGAACATTTTTACAAAGCAGTAATTTTCAGCCTTTTGTGAGAAGAGACATAAACCTCTTAGAAAGTCTGAATAAGCTCATCTTACCCAAAGATGCCCAACAGAAAATCGTATCCATTATTTAAAGGAATCATGGACTCCCTGGGGCCTACTAATACACTGCCTTAGGAGACACCAGGTTAAGAATCTTTGTAACCAGCAAATTTGCTATTTCTGAACCTCTACCTTGTTAACACCATGTAGATACAATATATTGGTACACAGTTGTGTGTGATTACATGACAGCTACTTAAAACCTAGACGATGACAAATGTATTCAAGTATATCTGGGTAAATTGTCCAGTTATGTGTGCCTTGCTACTATCTTCCTAAGAGTTGTTTTGGGGTGTTTTTTTTTTTTTTTTTTTGGACAGGGTCTCACTCTGTTGCCTAGGCTAGAGTGTTATGGCATCATCATAGCTCACTGCAAGTTCAAACTCCTGAGCTCAAGTGATCCTCCTTCCTCAGCCTGGGACTACATATAGCTGTGTACCACCACATCTGGCTAATTTTTCTGTTGTTGTTGTTGTTGTTGTTTTTGTAGAGATCCCTATGTAATTATATCTAAGTCAGTAGACAAGTATGGAAAAGCCAATAAACTTCGCTCTTCTCTGGTCACCCAACAAGGACTACTGTGCTTATCTAACTAACTTTAATGCTACTACACTGTGTTTGGGCAAAATCTTTAAAATTAACTCTTTTTCGAAAACTATTTCTTGACAGACTTTCTTGACAGGTGAATTATCAAACTGTGGGAGGCCCAAGAAGGATTCCTAATGGTTGAGCTCTCATGATAATCTCTCAAGTCCAGCCCCCTGCACACGTATTTTTTTCAGTATGGATTTATTCTAGGACCATATAAACAATATGCATAAATACTCCACAAATAAAAGACTAGTAACATGAGCCCCAAATGTACTAACTAATCCTACAAGAAGAAAGGCTTCCCAAAATTATACCTTTAAGATAACGTATTCATAGATTTTAAAAAATCATTGGCTTTTAAGGTCTATTCACAATCTAACGCCTACTACAAACATCTATGATTTCTACATGATGAACCACAAAATGTAAGAATCAAAAATAATAATAATCAATAACCTTTACTTGTTGATAATAGTTGCTCATTTGAAATCATCCTAACCTGTTCTTTCAGTGCAGTCATCGTAGCATCCAAATTCTTTTGCAAGGACAGTACTTGCTCTTCATACTTTTTGGTGAGCCCCGTCACAATGCTCTCATGCTGCTCTCTAGCTCGTTGAAGTGACTCAGAATGATGAAGGTCCACCAGTTGCTGCTTCAAGCTTTCCAGAGCCATCTCAGTGGTTCTGCACTTCTTGATTATCTAGTAAATACACACAGGAGATCCACATTTACAGTATTTTAACTCTGCTGTCTATGGACTTCAACTCTGAAACCTAACCATGCTCTAACAAGGGTGAAGAAGAAGGGACGTCCCTGCTTCATAGCTTTGGGACCCACCAGGCTCATAGTTGTTGGAAACAATATTCACTGAGAAAATACATTTTGTAGTTACCCGAGGAGAGTGTAAGAGGATTTTGCTCAGCATGACGGCAGTGTGGGGTATCAGGCAAGGAATCTGCGGCTCCTGTATTGGCCCCAAGCCTGTTTTGCATTGCTCTGTGAGCAAAGTGTGGGGCAACCCAATTGTTAGGTCATAGGAAAATGACACCTGTTCCTCCAAGGACTGATGAAAGCTGCCAGTGGTCACTTACAAAAAACAAAGTTTTGAAAGCTATAACTGTACAGTTGGTATTAAAGGCAAAATAATGGCCTCCCAAAGCTGTCCACATTCTAATTCCCAAAACCTGTGACTATGTTTTCTTACATGGCAAGGGAAAATTCAATGGCACATGCAATTAAAGTTACTATTTAGATGACCTTAAAATAAGGAGACAGTCCTGGATTATCCATGTGGGCTGATGGAACCACCAGGGCCCATGAAGGAGGAAGACTGAGGCAGGAAAGACAGAATCAGTGAGACTCGACTAGCCATTGCTAGCTCTGAAGATGGAAATGGGCCACAAGCTGAGAAACACACATGACCTCTAGAAGATGAAAAAATTAAGAAAAGGGATTCTCCCCTAGAGCCTCCAGAGACCAGTATAGCCCGGCAGACACCTTGATTTTAGCCCCGTGAGATTCACGTTAGACATCTGACCTCCAGAAATTGTAAGGTAAATGTAAGCTGTTTTAAGCTGCTAAATTTGTGGTTATCCGTTACAGCAGCAACAGGAAACTGTATCCGCTGTACTTTTTATAAATGCAATTTCTAACTTAAAAAAAAGAATGACAAGGTCATAACATTTTACTACATAAAAACAATTTAACTTTTCAACATAATCACTGTCAGTTTTCAAAAGTTAAAAATAATCCACATTATTAATAATTATTAATAATCCACAAAATTTCAAATGGGGATTATTCTTCATTCTACTCCAGAGATTGCCAGTTTATTCCAATACTGCTCTCCTTGCTAAGACATTGACTCGTTTGCTCAATAAATAATGAACACTTTGTGCCAGGCAGGGTTCTAAGCACGAAGGACAGAATGACAAGACAGGAAAGGACAAGCCAGCAAATAAGGAGTAAAGAAATGCGGTCATTTCAGATGGTTACAGAGTGAGGGAATGAGGCATGATGACAGGGGGAGGGAATGAGAGGAGGGAGGTGTGAGCTGCTTTAGACACAAGGTGAATTGGAAGTCCTCTCGGAAAAGACGACATGTGAAGGGTGGGGAGGAGGCAGCCATGAGGGAGCATCTTTAAAATCTTTCACTAAACTAGCCATAGACTTACCTGTACGTCTCACCCCAAACCAAACTAATTATTTTCCAGTCACTTTCATTTTTAACTCCCCCCACCTTTCTCACCCCAGAAAAAAAAATGGTATTCCCCCAAAATGAACCACCCACCACCAGGGTCAGCTACCAATATCTTGTGACTATTTTCAAAAATCAAATAGCCACTTACTCATTTATTAAATAACGTGCTACACCACCATTTTAAAGGCAAGTCTAAAAGACAGTCCCCCAAGTGTTTAAACAGCAGCAGAGTTTATTTTTTAAAAAAATAATGCTTCCAGGATAACAATTCTGAAAGGAATATTTGAGTCAGAAAATTTAAGTCCTGATGCCTTTGTCACCAACTGGCTTTATACCCTTCAGCAATTAATTTGACCTCTGTTACACTTGGTTAACTCATTTATAAAATGATAAATGCAATGCCTTGCTAATCAAAATTCCAACAAATTTTTTTTACAAACCATGAGATGTTGGTTTACAAGGTCTAGAAGTAAAAATGTGAAAAAGAGTTACAAAATTTTTGAAAACTATTAAGGAGAGATCTTGTTTACCAAATTTCAAAATGCCATAAAAAGTATAATCAGGATAGTATACAAGCAGGAACAGAAAAATATACGAAAAAATAAAATAAAATAAATTTTGAGCAACAACACTCACTCAACATACATTGACCACCTACTATGCGCCAGGTGCTAGGCCAGATAGTGGGGCTACCAAGATCAGGGCAGGTCAGTATTGCTTTCAAGGTATTCTCTGTTGATTGAGGTGAAAAGCAGGGGAGACTTAAGAAAACCTGTAGTCAGGGGCTTGCCAATCAAATGGGAGCAGGCTACATAAAGGGCACTTCAGAGAGAAGACATGACCCGTGGAAGTGCTGCACAGGGAAGGGACAAGATCTTACAGAACCAGAACCAGAATAAAAGAACAGACAAGCAAGGATAAGATGGGTCATCTTGATGCTGTATTTCATTCCACAGGTAAAGGGGACTCATCAAAAGGCTTTAAGCAAAAAATGGCATACTCAGAACTGTATCCTATAAAGATTACTCAGATACCATCAGAGAGAATTTGCAGAAGGGGTGAAGACTGGAGACTAGTTAGGAGACCTATACAAATAAGAGCGTAAAATCCTGAATGGATGGACATGAGAAGACTCAAGAAGGTCGGGTGCAACGGCTCACACCTGTAATCCTAGCACTCTGGGAGGCTGAGGTGGGAGGATCCCTTGAGCTCAGGAGTTCAAGACGAAAAACAGAAAAAAAAAAAAAAATAGCTGGGTGTTGTGGTGGGCACCTGTAGTCCCAGCTACTGTCCGAAAATTTCATGGCTGATGAGAGGAAGGAACACAGAGGAGCTGAGGTCTTCTCCAGATGTACAGCTACAAGGACTTGGTGGATGGCAGCAATGCTCCTCCAAAGGCAGGCTTATGGTGTAGGAAAATACAAACTTCAAAGTTCTTATGAATTTAGTCCTAAGCTACCAAAAGTACTATTAAGTAGCTAAACTTTTCATTGAATAACTTATAAATAATGAGGTTATACCTGTTCTTCATTGACTTTTAAAGCTTGTATTTGGGCCTCTAGTGCTTGTATTTGTGCCTCAAGTTGCATCTCTCTTTCTTTTCCATTCTGAAAGAGTTTCTGTGATTCTCGAAGGCTGAGGGTCAAACCATCCTTTTCATCTGAGGTATAAAAATGTTTATATAAACAATATGTTACCATACAGGGAAACCAATTATCACAATCCCGATCAGATATCAGATCTATATCGTATATGAATGTTGTTGAGTTCAATTCAATTCAGACAAATACATTTTAGCCAATTTAGGGAAAACCAAATAATGATTTAGGAAAAAAAAAAATCCCTGAATGACACACCCACACACACAAAAAATCTTACAGAACCAGAACCTCTTCCTTTAAAAATATTATTATATCCCTTTGGGGGACAAAAGATTTCCTAACAATTTCAGCATTTGTTTACCTGAGAAGACACACAGAGGTGATAAACCCCTGCTAATTAAAGAAGGTATCTATAATACACTAATGATCCTACACAGACTTGCAATGAACTCATGAACTCACCTAACCTTAAATTCATCCCATACATTTGCCATAACAGCTCACATCTATCCCTAGTGTATCTCATAAACAGCACCTAGCACTTGTTATCTTACCTTTGATCATCAGAAGCTGGTGATTCAGATACCGAACCTGACGTTCACTTTCATTTAACTTTTCAACAAACTTTTCTAGTTGTCTCTCTTTTGCTTTGTTAAGAATCTGAAGTTGAATAATTTTCATGTTTTCTGCAGAATCTGCTTTAGAATTAAAGATGATTTATTAGATAAAAAGTATATTAAAACATCAATGTGTGGTCACTTAAAGCAGTGTTTTTTCAAACTGTGAATACAACTTATTAGAGTATCATGAAATCAATTTTGGATTGTGACCAGCACTTTTTTGAAAAAAGATAGAAGGCTCGATGCCTGTAGCTCAGCAGCTGGGGCGCTAGCCACATATGCTGAGGATGGCGGGTTCAAACCCGGCACCCGCCTGCCAAACATCAACAACAACAACACCAAAAACTAACCAGGCGTGTGGCAGGTGCCTGTAGTCCCAGCTACTTGGGAGGCTAAGGCAAGAGAAATTCTTAAGCCCAAGAGTTAGAGGTTAGAGTTTGATGCTGCAGCACTCTACTGAGGGTGACACAGTGAGACTGTCTCAAAAAAAAAAAAAAAAAAAGAAAAAAGATAGAATATAATAGACCATATAAGAGTACATCATTTAGTAAGAATAACTATTATTTTGCTAAACTTTTCCTTCACTTATCTATACTTCATCATGTAGATATGTAACATGGCTGCACCACCATGTTCAAAAATGTACTTCTCACTACGGGTCACTGCCAGGAAAGTTTGAAGTTACTGGTTTAGGATATAAACCTCAATCATTACCATTTTGGCCAATTAAAATCAGAATCTAACTACTGCAACAGAAGAGAGTGATATGCTGTCATAAAATTTAAAACATTAGCTTCTATAATATTATTTTGAAAGAAAAGTTCTAGATACCCTTCTCAAAATATTTCTTTTTTGCAGTTTTTTTTTTTGGGGGGTGGGCCGGGACCGGGTTTGAACCCACCACCTGTGGTATATGGGGCCAGCACCCTACTCCTTTGAGCCAGAGGCACCGCCCTCCTTCTCAAAATATTTTAAACAAGGCATCACTATCATACTAATGTTCAAACTGGAACATATTTCTTGAATTAACTAATGAATAGATTAATAAAGAATTTTGAAGTCTTCTTTAAAAAATAAAGTCATTTTCTGGACCTCTTTTAAACAACTGAGTGAAAAATGAACCAAAAAAAAAGTTATTGGTATAAAGTCCACAGTTTCTATTCAGTCTAGCCCAGATAGCCCAGAATATTCAGTATGACTTTTCCCCCTTGTGATGGGAAAAGTCATCAAACTGGGACCTTGTGATGAACCAAATAAGGAAAAAACAAATATAAAAACTCATTGGCATACTCTATAATCACACTGGTTCTTCAATACATACAATAATTATAAGTTATTTAATATGCCAGAGGTTATGACAATAAAAGTTAGACTATAAAACACTAATTCAGCATAGTCACTGTGCAAGTTTTAGTTTGGGGGTTTTGTTCTTTGATACCAGTATTTCATCCCAAAATTCTCTAGTAGATGTAAACACTTTTCTCAGTCTCATATTTTATACATACATGAACCCAGAATTTTTTTTGCCAAATGTCACACAACTGAACCTGAGATTGAAGTCTAATCCTGAATATAAAGTAACTTATATCATGTACCTTATTGTTATACTAAAATTGTAAAATCAAAAGTTAAGATGATAAAGGCTGATTTACTAAATTACATTTATTTTTCTTTTACCCCTCTCAGCATTAAGGCCAATTAAATTACATTTCTATGATACGTGTAATGAAAAATCTGAGATAGACAAGAAATCTATATTTCAATTTCTAAATTAGTCTTCAAATAAAAAAATGAAGTTCATAAAAAATTTTTTTTTATTTCAAATGAACCCCATCTCCTGAATGACAGGCATATTAACCACTTCACGAATGAGAACATTTTAAGTAGGATGACTGAAATATACAGTTGAGAAAAGTTTTCTTTAACTTTTCATTGTGGAAAATCTCAAACACACAAGGACGTAGAGAGAACAGCACAATGAATCCCCAAGAACCCATCTCCCAAATTCAGCAACTGTGAACTCCTGGCTAGTTTTGCTTCCAGGAGCAAATATATTTCCAACCAACATCATCCTCCAAGAACATATTATTTTAAAGTAAATCCTACACTTCATATAGCCGGTTTACAAGTACTTCAGTATCTTTCTGTAAAATTAAGGGCTCTCTGAAATATCAACCACCAGTCCATTGTTATACTTAAAAAACAATTCTTGAATATGCTCAGATATCCATGTAGGGTTCAAAATTCCCCAACCATGCTATCCAAAAGTAAACCTGATACCTACCTTCATTAGCTCCTAAAAATTGTTGCTGCAGGCCTTCGAATGTGTCACTTCCTGCTATCTCCTGGGCGGATGCACCGTTATTCTGGGCAGAAGGCTGATAAGGTTTATATGTCACTTTATATGATTCCAAAGCTTGACAACTGGGACCTTGTGATGAACCAAATGGCTGTTATAAGATGAAATGAAATTTCGAATTAAAATTTGGCCTTCTCTTCAAAAATTATCTGGATTAGACACCTTAATTTTGTGTTACAGAACTTAATTATGGTACAATTACATATTGTATACATATATATGCTCAAAATTATCACTTATTATTTAACACTATTGTTATTTAATTAGAAGTCTGCAATGTATACATTACAAATACTTTAACTATACTTTTGAGCACATAATGGAGCTGATTTCATAAATAAAACTCAAGAATTCCAAGGAGATTATATCTGAATATTTTATAACAAATGATTTAGATGATGCCAGCATCTTGGGAACATACAAATTAACATCCTCAGCAACAGCACGTGTGATGCAAAGCTTCATTTGATACATATTCAGCAACTTTTGTGCAATGAAGAACATTCCACAGAGATAAGACTTAAGAGAAAATAAGCACCTTACAAGGTCCACAAAACCATCCCATCACTGGGGGCCACAAAATACCTATTGGCAAAATGAGGCATTTGTTGTCATTAAGAAATTCTGGCTCGGCGCCTATAGCTCAACCGGCTAAGGCGCCAGCTACGTACATCTAAGGTGGCGGGTTCGAATCCAACAAACAACAATGACGGCTGCAACCAAAAAAAAAAAAAAAAAGCCGGGCATTGTGTAGGGCGCC